>JAWPHD010005360.1:0-165342 GCA_037043455.1 Cyrtodaria siliqua | reverse complement strand
CCCACCATCCACCCCCGTCTTTCTGCCACCCCCACTTAAAACTCGATTTTTTTATATTTTTTTTACATATTTCTGTGTAGTTTTGGTCAATTCTTACACATACCGGTAGTTATGTTGTGCTCCCAACCCCACCCCACATTGTTGTAGCCTTGTTTTCTGATGGTATATACTAGCTATAAATTTATTATTCTCCGAAAAATCGAATAGTCGAGCTGCGCTGTTCTCTGACAGCTCTTGTTATATCTCGGCATTACCTACATTCCGATCTTCATACTTTTTTGTTTAAGTTTAGGGGTTGTGGGGTGCGGAGTGGGGAGTGATTGAAGTTTTTATTAATTTCACACTGCCTGGATTATTATTATTAATTTCATTGATCATTATTCTATACTCAGCTTTTTAGCCATTTTTTTTTGGGGGGGGGGGGGGGGGGGGGGGGGTGGGGGGGGGGGGGGGAAATCGACATAGATTGGCGTAGGCCGGGCGGGCGGCCACATTTCGTTTTTTCTATATTTCTCAGCATTACCATGTCGATCTTCATCAAACTTTAACAGCATCTTACTCCCATTAACCACTGACCATAACCGGACAACTAGGTCACTGTTACCTACTTCCTCTGAAATATACCTTTTTGTTTGTTAAGGCGGGGTGTGGGGTGGGGGGTGGGGGGGGGGGAAATAAAGTTCTTGTTGTATCTCCGCATTACCATGTCCGATCTTCATCAAACTTTAATAGCACCTTACTCCCATTAAACGCTGACCATACCCTGAAAACTAGGTCACTGTGACCTACTTTCTCCAAAATATACCTTTTTGTTTAAGTTTCGGAGGAGGGGAATAAATGTTTTGTTATATCTCCGCATTACCATGTCCGATCTTCATCAAACTTTAACAGCATCTTACTCCCATTAACCACTGACCATAACCTGAAAACTAGGTCACTGTGACCTACTTTCTCCGAATTATACCTTTTTGTTGAGGTAGTGGGGAGGAAATAAAGTGTTTGTTATATCTCCACATTACAAATGAATGTCCAGTCTTCATCAAACTTTAACAGCACCTTACTCCCATTAACCACTGACCATACCATGAAAACTAGGTCACTGTGACCTACTTTCTCCAAAATTATACCTTTTTGTTTAAAGGGTCACTGTCCATAACTTTTAGCTTATAAAACACAATAATTATGTTCGCAAACATTACACACTAAACGTTATTCAATATTTACTAATTAAAAGCAAGATTGTTTAACGGAATTCAATCGCGGTACAAAAAAAAGAAAATCCACTTTGTGCGTTTGAACTCGCAGCCCAAACTAAAATTATCTTTTCTTTACACTTGCAGTAATAATAGTAGTGTGCATGAGCGTAAAGTAGTCGGACATCGCTCCCGACTGAGCTAAGCGGGCTATACATATTACGCAATACATACTATGGTGAAAACCTAATGTACTAATGGAAGTCACGTGATCGCAGAAAAGGTAAATATTGTGGGTCCCACTTTATTTACATATAATAAAACTTTTTTTTTCAAACTCACGAATGTATTCCTACATACTTCTTAGGGTCTGTCCTCATGTTTTCATGTATACATTTCACTGAATAAAAGTCGGACAGTTATTTGGTCATGCTCAATATCTGCTTACTTACGGACAGTGTCCCTTTAAGTTTCGGAGGTGGGGAAAAATAAAGTTCTTGTATCTCCGCATTACCATTTCGATCTTCATCAAACTTTAACAGCACCTGATTCCCATTAACCACTGACCATACCCTGAAAACTAGTTCACTGTGACCTACTTTCTCCAAAATATACCTTTTTGTTTGTTTTCGGAGTGTGAGGGTGGAATAAAGTATTTGTTATATCTCCGCATTACTATGTCCTATCTTCATCAAACTTTAACAGCACCTTACTCCTATTTACCACTGACCATACTCTGAAAACTAGGTCACTGTGACCTACTTTCTCCAAAATATACTTTTTTAAGTTTTGGCGGGGGAGGAAATAAAGTTTTTGCTATATCTGCAACACCATGTTCAATCTTCATCAAACTTTAACAGCACCTTGCTCCCATTAACCAATGACCATACCCTGAAAACTAGGTCAGTGTGACGTACGTTTCCCCAAAATATACCTTTTTGTTTGTTTAGGAGGGAAGTGGGAAATAAAGTTTCTCAGCATTATCATGTCCAATCTTCATCAAACTTTAACAACACCTTCCTCTCATCAAGCACTGGCCATACCCTGAAAACTAGGTCACTGTCACGTACTTTCTCCAAAATATGCATTACGTTAATTTTTTGGTTTAAGTTTTGTCCTGGGGAATTAAGTTTTTGTTATATCTCAGCATTACCATGTCTGATCTTCATCAGATTTTAACAGCATCTTACTCCCATTAACCACTGACCATATCCTAAAAACTAGGTCACTAGCTGTCACCTACTTTCTCCAAAATATATATTATATTAGCCTTTTTAGCTTTGTTATAAGGGCATCAACATTTATTTTATATCTCAGCATTGCCATGTGCAATTAGTATAAAACTTGGATAGTTTGTTGCTGACATGTACCAAAGAACATGCGCGGAAAATGAACACTAGGTTCAATGTTAAAGCATCCTTCCACTCCCACAAAAATAATTATCCAGAAAAGCTGTGTTCATTTCACCATACACACAGGCACTCATCTTTAACATTTTGGAAAACCCGGCTTTTAAGCCACCAGGCTTTTATCTCTTGTTTAGATTGCTTTATTAATTTAACAACCGTATTACCTATACGGCCGACAGTATTACCTATACGGCCGACAGTATTACCTATACGGCCGACAGTATTACCTATACGGCCGACAGTATTACCTATACGGCCGACAGTATTACCTATATGGCCGACAGTATTACCTATACGGCCGACAGTAGGCATACTTACTGACTACAGCTCTTAATTAAGTTTGCATGTCTTTAAACAAATAGTAAATCAAAGAAAATGATAATTTAATAAAGAGTTCATTCTGTACGTTTCTGAAAATATGTGGGTTAGTTTCAAAATCAATTGTCTTCATCAGTCTGTAACAGCATCTTACTGTTTTTTACAGTGACATGCTACTAGTATGATGATAATAATCTAATCAAAAAACAATATTATTGTAAAAGGTACACTTAAAAGTTGCGTATGCAGTTTTTAATTCAGACAGTAAGGTACCTGTATAAGTTCAAAGTGAAAATGAAAAGAACGGTTTCTTTAAAACAATACTGATTTCAGTCAAAATGAGGGGTTAGGGCCAGAAGGTCGTAAGTGCAGTCCTTTTTGAGTTTGCAGTATGTATTTTTCTTTGCTCTACATCTGACCATTATATCACATTTCTGATAAAGTTATGCCACAATGACTACTTATTGACATTTATGTCACAAGCCAGAATGATATAAGTACATACTGTGTGGTCAAATGGATGTAAGCGCATCACCTTTTGTTAAAACAGCATTAAATGTTTTGTACCAGAATGATTCAAGTGCACTTACTATAACAATTTAGAAAAATCAGTTTCAGTGCAAAACTGTTCAAATTGTTAATGCCAAAATGCAGTAAGTGCACTTAAGACATATGCATTTTATCAGTTTTTGTTTTCTCTATATATTAAGAAATGTGCCAAGATTTATTAGACCAATTTCCCTCATTTAAAAATCCCCTAGTACATTTTCAAAACTTTAAAATGTCATTTTCTCCATTTTGTAAAATATGCACTTACGACCTTCTGGTCCTAACCCCTCGAAATTTAATTTAATACATTGATTGATAAAGCCCTGAATTAATGCTTAGTCCGCGCTGGTTGTTGTTTACATATTCAGTCATTGTTAGCTCTACTGGCCAAAGGCAAGGCGAGCTTATGCGATCACTTTTCATCCGTCGTCCATCTGTCCGTCTGTCTGTTAGCAATTTTATAAAAGCGACATCTCTTCTGAAACCGCTTGAAGGATTTTGATGAAACTTCATCACAATGTTACTTGATAGGGCACCTCTCAGATTTATGTTTTTTTATGGCCGCCACTTTATGAAGTGTTGCTTTTCCGGCGGCAACATAGAAAGTTTTGCGTTTAGGTCATTTTCTCACAAACTGTATATACTAGACCTTTCAAACTTTGCTTGTGGTTGTATCTTGGGTGGTACATCGCAACTTGACAAAGCAAATGTGGAAGTGACCTTGACCCTCCAAGCAAGGGCAGAAACTTAATAAGTTTACCTTAAACTTTTGTGTTGAGGTCAATTTCGCGCAAACTGTATGCACTGCACCTTTCAAACTTTGTTTATAGTTGTATCTAGGATGGTACATCGCAACGTGACAAAGCAGATGTGGATGTGACCTTGACTTTCAAAGCAAAGGGCAGACATCGATAAAGGTCAAGGTCACACTAAAGATCATTATATGTGTTAAATACTCATTTTCTTCACAAAAACTTAACATGGGCTATAACTTTTTCATTTCTTGATTTATCTTCATCAGACTTTCAATATATACTCATCATGACAACACCGACATGACCATACTAAAACATAAAGGTCAAGGTCACACTGAAGATCATTATATGGGTTAAATAGTCTTTTTATTCTTCACGAAAACTTAACGTTGGCTATAACTTTCTCAATTTTTAGCTCTACTGATCAGAGATCAGCAGAGCTTATGACGTGGTGCGGCGTCCGTCCGTCTGTAAACTTTTTTTTATAGCGACTACTCCTCTGAAACTACTTAATGGATTTTCATGAAACTTTACAGAAATGTTGCCCATGAAGTCTAGTTGATAGTAGCAAAAATTCATGTTGATGTGAAATCCAAGATGGCCACCAAATCTAACAAGAGGTCAGTGACCTTGAAGCTCTACTGACAGTTTTTAGCTCTACGGGCCGAAGGCCAGCAGAGCTTATGGGATGCCGAGTTATCCGTCGTCCGTCCGTCCGTCGGTCCGTCGTCCGTTGTTAACTTTTGTCTCGTTAAGACGATAGGGTTTTCATCCAATCTTTACCAAACTTTAACAGGATGTTAATATCAATGAAAGCTCGGATGAGTTCGAAAACCAGCCAGATCGGCCAAGTAACAGCGGAGTTATGGCCCTTGATTTAGTTAAAAATGCTATATTGCTATATTTTGCCTCGTTAAGACGATAGAGCCTTCATTTTTCAACCTATCTTTACCAAACTTTACCACATTGTTAATATCAATAAAAGCTCGGACAAGTTCGAAAACCAGCCAGATCGGACCAGTAACACCAGAGTTATGGTCCTTGATTTAGTTGAAAATGCTATATTGCTGTATTTTGCCTCGTTAAGATGATAGGGCCTTCGTTTTTCATCATATCTTTACCAAACTTTACCACATTGTTAATATCAATAAAAGCTCGGACAAGTTCGAAACCAGCCATATCGGACTAGTAACAGCGGAGTTATGGCCCTTGATTTAGTTAAAAATGCTATATTTTGCCTCGTTAAGACGATAGGGGCTTCATTGTTCATCTGATCTTTACCAAACTTTATCAGATTGTTAATATCAATGAAAGCTCGGACAAGTTCTAAAACCATCAAGATTTGGCCAGTAATAGCAGAGTTATGGCCCTTGATTAATTAAAAATGCTATATTTTGCCTCGTTAAGACGATAGGGCCTTCATTGTTCATCCAATCTTTACCAAACTGTACTAGATTGGTAATATCAATGAAAGCTCGGACAAGTTCGAAAACCGGCCAGATCGTACCAGTAACAATGGAGTTATGGCCCTTGATGTAGTTAAAAATGCTATATTTTGCCTCGTTAAGGTGATAGGGCCTTCATTTTTCATCCGATCTTTACTAAACTTTACCAGATTGGTAAAATCAATGAAAGCTCAGATAAGTTCGAAAACCGGCCAGATTGTAATAGTAACAGCAGAGTTATGGCCCTTGATTTCGTTAAAAATGTTATATTTTGCCTCATTAAGACGATAGGGCCTTCATTTTTCATTCGATCTTTACTGAACTTTATCAGATTGCTAATATTAATGAAACCTCGGACAAGTTCGAAAACCAGCCAGATCGGACTAGTAACAGCGGAGTTATGGCCCTTGATTTAATTAAAAATGCTATATTTTGCCTTGTTAAGATTATATAGGATCTTCATTTTTAGCTCTACTGGCCAAAGGCCAGCAGAGCTTATGGATGCAGAGTTGTCCGTCGTTCGTCCGTCCGTCGTCCGTTGTTAACTTTTGTCTCGTTAAGACGATAGGGCCTTCATTTTTCATCCAATCTTTACCAAACTTTAATAGGTTGTTAATATCAATGAAAGCTCGGATGAGTTCGACAACCAGCCAGATCGGCCAAGTAACAGCGGAGTTATGGCCCTTGATTTAGTTAAAATGCTATATTGCTATATTTTGCCTCGTTAAGACGATAGGGCCTTCATTTTTCAACCTACCTTTACACATTGTTAATATCATGTAAGCTCGGCCAAGTTTTGAAACTAACCAAATCGGATTAGTAACACCTGAATTATGGCCCTTGATTTATTTCAAAGATGCTGTCTTCTGGTACATGAAGACGATAGGACCTTGATTTGGCCGGATTTCAGTGAAACTTTGCAAGGATGATCAGTACCAAGCCTAGTTGTACATATCTTCCCTATATTTTGCCTCGTTAAGATGATAGGGCCTTCGTTTTTCATCATATCTTTATCAAACTTTACCACATTGTTAATATCAATGAAAGCTCGGACAAGTTCGAAAACCAGCCATATCGGACTAGTAACAGCGAGTTATGGCCCTTGATTTAGTTAAAAATTCTATATTTTGCCTCGTTAAGATGCTAGGGGCTTCATTGTTCATTCAATCTTTACCAAACTTATCAGATTGTTAATATCAATGAAAGCTCGACAAGTTCGAAAACCAGCCATATCGGAATAGTAAGAGAGGAGTTATGGCCCTTTATTTAGTTAAAAATGCTATATTTTGCCTCGTTAAGTTGATAGGGGCTTCATTGTTCATCCGATCTTTATCAAACTTTATCAGATTGTTAATGTCATTGAAAGCTTGAACAAGTTCGAAAACCAACCATATCGGACCAGTAACAGCAGAGTTGTGGCACTTGATTTAGTTAAAAATGCTATATTTTGCCTCGTTAAGATGATAGGGGCTTCATTGTTCAACTGATCTTTACCAAACTTTATCAGATTGTTAATATCAATGAAAGCTCGAGCAAGTTTGAAAAACTAGCCATATCGGACCAGTAACAGTGGAGTTATGGCCCTTGATTTAGTTCAAAACGCTATATTTTGCCTCGTTAAGACGAGAGGGCCTTCATTTTTCATCCGATCGCTACCAAACTTTTATTTTTTTAATTATTTTTTTAAATTAATATAAAAAAAAATTATTTGATTTTTTTTAAATATTTTTTTTTTTTTTTTTTTTTTTTTTTTTTTAATATTTTTTTTTTTTTAATGTTATTTTTTTTAGCTCTATGTTGGACCAGTCGGACCAGTAACAGAGGAGATATGGCTCTTGATTTAGTTAAAAATGCTATATTTTGCCTCGTTAATAAGGTAGGGCCTTCATTTTCATCTGATCTTTACCGAACTTTAACAGATTCTTTAGTTATGGCCCTTGATTTAGTTCAAAAGCTGTTTTTTGCCACAAACTTCCAAAAAAACGTAAATGGCAGTCACTCGCTTCATTGATGTTATAAGCGCCATGTTAGCCAGTAGAGCGTCCACAGGCACTCTTGGGCCTCTTGTTTTTTATAGCTAGATCAGCATTCCTGTGAAGTTTCATGAAAATCTGTCAAGTAGTTTCAGAGGAGTAGTCGCTACAAGTTTTCATTATATAACTCTATGTAAACAAAATAAATAAATCATGTTTAAAGTCAAATCAAAATAATTTTTGACTAGGATCAACATCATGTCATACTGATCATTTTAGAAAAAGTCCCATATTAATATCACTTATAGTTTTCAAGAAGTAGTCGCTACGAACTTGTATTTTGAAAATATATTTTTAGCCATGGCGGCCATCTTAAATTTCCGGCCGACCTAAAGTTTTTCTAGGATCAATTAGACATCAAGAGCAACATTCCTGTGAAGTTTCATGAAAATCCATTAAGTAGTTTCAGAGGAGTAGTCGCTACAAGTTTTCATTATATAACTCTATGTAAACAAAGATGGCCGCTGGCGGCCATGTTTAACGTCGAATCAAAATAATTTTTGACAAGGACCAACATCATGTCATGCTGATCATTTTAGAAAAAGTCCCATATCAATATCCCTTAGAGTTTTCAAGTAGTCGCTACAAACTTTTTTTTTAAAAATCTGTTTTTAGATTTGGCGGCTATCTTGGATTTCACATCAACATGAATTTTTGCCAGGATCAACTAGACTTCATGGGCAACATTTCTGTAAAGTTTCATGAAAATCCATTCAGTAGTTTCAGAGGAGTAGTCGCTACAAAAAAAGTTTACGGACAGACGGACGACGGACCACGGCATAAGCTCTGCTGATCTCTGATCAGTAGAGCTAAAAATAGATCTTTAAAAAAACAGGTTTGTAGCGACTACTTCTTGAAAACTATAAGTGATATTGATATAGGACTTTTTCTAAAATGATCAGCATGACATGATGTTGGTCCTTGTCGAAAATCCTTTTGATTCGATGTTAAACATGGCTGCCAGCGGCCATTTTTGTTTACATAGAGTTATATAATAAAAACTTGTAACGACTACTCCAAATCCATGGAACTTCACAGGAATGTTGCTCTTGATGTCTAAATGATCCTAGCAACATTTCATGTTGGTCGGAAATTCAAGATGGCCGCCACAGCTAAAAATAAATTTTCAAAAAACAGGTTTGTAGCGATTACTTCTTGAAAACTATAAGTAATGGGACTTTTTCTGACTGATCAGCATGACATGATGTTGGTCCTTGTCGAAAATATTTTTGATTTGATGTTAAACATGGCTGTCAGTGGCCATCTTTGTTTACATAGTTATCTAGTAAAAGCTTGTAGCGACTACGCCTCTGTAACTACATGTACTTGACGGATTTTCATGAAACTTCATAAGAATGTTGCTCTTGATGTCTTATTGATCCTAGCAAAATTTCAGGTCGGCCGGAAATTCTAGATGGCCACCATGGCTAAAAATAGATTTTTCAAACTACAAGTTTGTAGCGACTACTTCTTGAAAACTATAAGTGATATTGATATGGGACTTTTTCTAAAATTATCAGTATGACTCGATGTTTAAGTGATATTGATATGGGACTTTTTCTAAAATTATCAGTATGACTCGATGTTGATCCTTGTCAAAAATTATTTTGATATGACGTCAAACATAGCCGCCAGCGGCCATCTTTGTTTACATAGAGTTATATAATAAAAACTTGTATCAACTACTCCACGGATTTACATGATATTTCACAGGAATGTTGCTCTTGATGTCTAGTTGATCCTAGAAAAATGTCAGGTCGGCCGGGAATTCAAAATGGCCACAACGGCTAAAAATAGGTTTTTAAAAAATAAATTGTAGCGACTAATTCTTTTGAAAACTGGGGCGCCCGTGGCCGAGTGGTTAACCGTCTCTGACTTGAAATCTCTTGCCCCTCACCGCTGTAGGTTCAATCCCTCAGGGGCCTAGGAATCTTTATGTGAGGAAGCTATCCAGCTGGCTTGCGGAATGTCGGTGGTTCTACCCAGGTGCCCGCCCGTGCATGAAAATTGCCCAGAGGGGCACCTGGGGTCTTCCTCCACCAATGGAAGCTGGAAAAGTCGCCATATGACCTTAGCTGTTGGTGCGACTATAATTTCCAATTCACAATTCAATTCAATTTTTTTTGAAAACTACATGTATAAGAGATATTGATATGGGACTTTTTCTAAAATGATCAGCATGGCATGATATTGGTCCTTGTTGAAAATCATTTTGATTCTACGTTAAACATGGCTGCCAGCGGTCATCTTTGTTTACAAGAGTTATATAGTAATAAAAGTTGTAGCGACTACTTCTCTGAAACTACATCACAGATTTTCACGAAACTTCACAGGAATGTTGCACCTAATGTCTTGTTGATCTTAGCAAAATTTCAGGTCGGCCAGAAATTCAAGATGGCCACCTGGCTAAAAATAGATTAAAAAAAAACAAGTTTGTAGCACCTACTTCTTGAAAACTATAAGTGATATTGATGTGGGACTTTTCTAAAATGATCAGCATGACGTGATGTTGGTCCTGGTTGAAAAATATTTTGATTCGACATTAAACATGGCTGCCAGTGGCTATATTTTTTTTTAAAAAGAGTTATATAGTAAAAACTGGTAGCTACTACTCCGCTGAAACCACTGGAATGCTGATCAAGCTATCAAAACTTATCAGTAGAGCTTCAAGGTCATTGATCTCTTGTTTGAATGTTTGACACTGATTTTTGTCACAGGTGTGTGTGTGTAGGGCTGATCATGAGATTTTCCCTGGATGGAAACCAGTAGTACATGGTCTGCGTCAGGAAATAGCATGCACAAGCTAAGTTTCAAAGCTGTATCTTTATAGTTACTGAAAGAAGTGCACCTTAAACATAAAACTTAACCAAATACGCAGACGCCGATCAAGGAATGACAATAAGTCGTTTTTTTTTTTCAAAATCATACTGGCTAAAAAGTGGACCTTAACGGAAAACAATATACTAATTTTAAGAAGGGGCATAACTTTTGCAGAAAGTAGCACAGAGTTATGAAACCTGATATGATGGGTCGTGTTATGATGTAGAATAACTGTATAAAGTTTCGAAGTTGTGCCTCCATTTTTCATCCAATCTTTACCAAACTTTATCAGATTATTAATATAAATGAAAGCTTGGACGAGTTCAAAAAAACAGCCAAATCAGACCTGTAACACCGGAGTTAGTGCCCTTGAATTAAAAAAAAATGCAATATTTTGTCAACACTTCAGCGCCTTCGTTTTTTCATCCTATCGTAACCAAACTTTACCAGATTGTTATGATAAGGCCTTCATTTTGCCATATTTCAGCAAAACTTTGCAGGGATGATCAGTACCAAACCTAGGGTCAAGGGTTTAAGTTTCTGTTGTTGGTGTTGTTGTTTTGTGGTCTTTTTTGCAATGTTTTAAAATAAGAAGTGATGGGAATTTCATGACGACAACCCTTGATATAAGAACCGTAACCAGTAGAGCGTCCACAGGCCCTATTGGGCCTCTTATTATTGTTTCCTGTTGGATGCGTTTTTTCTTTTGTTAATTTTTCTAAAGATTGTATATAAAGATTTTGCATGTTTTTGACTTATACATGTTATATAGGGAAAACTTTGTTGTGTTTTGCACTTGTAAAAGAAGTATTGAAGGGAATTAATAATGACTTGATTTTAACTTGTAGAGCATCCACACGGCCTCTTGTTCTGTATTAATAGTAATGATCACTAACCGCTGGACTATCAAGTTTGTTCATTTGAAAAATGTAGAAAAGTCCTTACCTCCCTGCATTCAAAATATTTGAATGTTTTCATTTGCAAAATTGGTTGAATTGAAACTGTGTATTTATGAAGAGGGGATTAAATTATTTAAATAAGAGTTCTAAATTATTTACACCTGCATTAAAATCATTTGAGAAGAGGCCCAGGTAATTTGAAGGGAGTTATGAAATCCATATATGATATGAAGAAAGGTGCAATTGTTTCAAGAGGTATAAATATTTGAGTATCTTTAGATTTGACATTCCTTAAATTCCTTGTATACTCGTTATGCTCCGGAAGAAAGATCGTAATTGTGTCTTTACCTTAACATTAAAATTTTGATCAAACTATACACAACTGTTAAGCAGGAACAGAAGGTGTACCATTGTATTTCAAACCAGGAATTTCTATCAGAAAACGTTTATGGGGAATTTTTCACTTATTTTCCTAGGAAAATTTGATAACCTTTCTTGTTTATTTTATAGGATGAGGAAGGAGTTATGGGATCATGAAGTCAGACATACTCTTGATGAGGTTGCAGATCATAACTCCAAATCGTCATTGTGGTTGAGGACAATAACTATAGTTTAGGATTAATATTTTTATACCCACGTTTTAGAAAAAAAAACAGGGTATATTAAAATCGCCTCCGTTCGTCCGTCCATCTGTTACCGCATTGGGGTATTTTTATATTTAAATTTTTGTGTGGATAATTATGTCTCAAACGAAACATTATGATGGCGTACGTTTGTTTCCTCCTACGTCATCGGTGGGGGCCTGGAGGAAGGGGCATCAAATACACTAATTCAATTATGGTGTCATTTTTTCATACTTTGCACATTGATTGGTATAAAAGTCGTCTATGAAAGAAATACACAGCATGTCAAATGATTTATTATTTAAAACTCTTAAAACGATACTTCCTTCTTTTGTACCGCTATTGAATTCCGTCAAACAATCTTGGTTTTATGTTTTATTTAGTAAATATTCAATAGTGGTTGGTGTGTTATGTTTGTCAACGTAATTAGTTTGTGTTTTATAGGCTAAAAGTTATGGATATTGTCCCTTAAAGGGAATTGACCTGTGTGAAGAAAACATGGGTATTTTGTGACGGCGCGCCATCAAATTCGTTCTAGTTTTAATTGGATTCCCTTCATGGTCAAGATGGTCAAGAGCTGAGTATGAAACCTTCTCACCTCTCTCTGCTGCAGGTTCGAATCCCATTGGGAACTTGACTTGTGAGAAAGTGTCAATTCTTACGAATGGTGGGAGATATACAGTATTGGTTCTAGCTATGAAGAAGTGGGTGGTTAGCCTCCACCACTAAAATTGACCGCCATGCATAGCCTAAAATGGTCTTAAAAATGACGCATATTTGTTCAATTATTTAAAACAACAATGTATAAACAAGAACCTCTACTGGCTATATGGTGTCCATGGTCGGGTGGGGTCGGGATAGGATTGTGTGTCAGATATGGCAGTATCAAGCTAGTTTTTAGCTCTAGCAGAGCTGGATCCAGCTCAAGCAGAGCTTATGGGATGGCGAGTTGTCCGTCCGTTTGTCAACTTTTGCCTCGTTTACATGATAGCGCCTTCATTTTTCATCCGATCTTTTTCAAACTTCAACAGGTTGTTGATATCAATGAAAGCTCGGACCAGTAACACCGGAGTTATGGCCCTTGATTTAGTTAAAATTGCTATATTTTGCCTCGTTAACACGATAGGGCCTTCAGTTTTCATCGGATCTTTTTCACTTTACCAGATTCTTGATATTAATGAAAGCTCAGAGGAGTTAGAAAAGTAGCCAGATCGAACCATTTACACCGGAGTTACGGCCCTTGAGTTTCTGAAATATGCTATAATTTGGCCTCGTTAACACGATAGGGCCTTCAGTTTTTATCCGATCTGTTTCAAACTTTACCAGATTATTGATATCAATGAAAGCTCAGAGGAGTTAGAAAACTGTCCAGGTTGGACCGGTGGCCCTTAATTTAGTTAAAAATGCCATATTTTGCCTCGTTAAGATGATGGGGCCTTCACTTTTCTTCCGATCTTTACCAAACTTTACCAGATTGTTTGTATCAACGAAAGTTTGGACAAGTTTGAAAACTAACCAATCGGATTAGTAACACCGGAATTATGGCCCTTGATTTATTTCAAAGATGCTGTCTTTTGGTACGTGAAGACGTTAGGACCTTGATTTGGCCGGATTTCAGTGAAACTTTGCAGGGATGATCAGTACCAAGCCTAGTTGTACATATCTTCCCTGTGTTCCAGTTGAATGATTTGGTGGAGTTATGGTCCTTTAAAGGTTTTAATACACAAACTTTGGACAAGTTCTCCTGAACCCCTGGCCGGATTTCAACGGAACTTTTCAGAGATGTTGGGTACCAAGCCTAGTTGTGCACATCATCTCCGTGTTGCAGTTAAATGATTTGGCTCTTTTAAGGTTTAAATACACAATCTTTGTCCGGACTAGTTCTGAACTCCTGGCAGGATTTCATCGAAACTTGGCAAGGAAGATCAGTATCAAGTCTAGTTGTGCATGTGATTGCCGTGTTCTGGTTGAATGATTTTTTGGCAGAGTTATGGTATTTTAATACACAAACTTTGTCCAGACTAGTCTCTTCTGAATTCCTGGCCACATTTCAACGAATCTTGGCAGTGATTCTGAGTACCAAGCCTAGTTGGGCATGTCGTCACCGTGATCCGTTTGAATGATAGTTTGGCAGTGTTATGGTCATTTTAAGGTTTTAATACACAAACTTTGTCCAGACTATGCCTTGGCCGGATTTAAACGAATATTGGCAGGGATGATGAGTACCGAGCCTAGTTGTGCATATCTTTGCCGTGTTCTAGCTGAATGAATTTTGGCAGAGTTATGGCACTTTAAAGGCTTTAATATACTAACTTCATAGTTCTCCTGAACCTCTGGCAAGATTAAAAAAAAAATGGGAGGCATGGTCATTTCCAAGCCTTGTTGTGCATGTCATAGTCATGTTCCGGTTGAATCATTTTTGACAGAATTATGGCCTCTTATACACAAACTTTATCTTTAGCAAGCAGAGCGTCTACAGGCCCTCTTGTTTATAAAGTGTCTTCGGTTAACAAGATATAGGGGGAGGGATGTATTTGGCTCAAGTTTGGCTAGCTTTAAAACAAATCAAACTTTCATTAATATAAACACTCAAAGTTTGAAAAAACACTCAAACCAAGTTTGACATGTGACACAGGGGTGGGGTCAAATTTGACCCCAGGGTCATCATTGAACAAACTTGGTAGAGGACCATAAGCTGAGTGTATATGCAAAATATTAAACTGTTGGCTCTTATAGTTTCAGAGAAAAATATTTTTTTGAAGTTTTTCCCTATATCAGTCTATGTGAAACTGTGACCCCTTGGGCAGGGCCAAATTTGACCCCAGGGTCACCATTTGACTCTATATAAAACTGATCCAACAAGAGTCGCTAAGATCCCAATTAAAGAACAAGAGGCCCAAGAGGGCCTGTGGACGCTCTACTGGCTAACACAGTTCTTATAACATCAATGAAGCGAGTGAGTGCAATTTACTTTTTTTTAAAAGTATCGGGCAAAAAACAGCTTTTTAGCTAAATCAAGGGCCATAACTAAAGAATCTGATAAAGTTTGGTAAAGATCAGATGAACAATGAAGGCCCTACCGTATTAACGAGGAAAGATATAGCAATTTTAACTAAATCAAGAGCCGTAACTCCTCTGTAACTGGTCCGACAGGTCCAACATAGAGCTAAAAAAAAAAAAAAAAATAATAATAATAAGAAAAAAGAAAAAAATATATATATATATATTATAAAAAAAAAAAAAAAAAAAATTAAACAAAATTAATAAAAAATAAGTAGTAATTAAAAAAAAATTATTAAAAAAAAAATTAATAATAAAAACAAAAAAAAATAAAAAAAAAAAAATAAAAAAAAAATAAAAATAATAAATAAATAAAAATAATAATAATATAAAATAAGAGAAAGTCATAACATCTGCTAAAGTTTGACAAAGATCAGATGCAAAATAAAGGCCCTATCGTATGACGAGGCAAATTATAGCATTTTTAACAAAATCAAGGGCCGTAACTCTGCTGTAACTGGTTCGATCTGGCTGGTTTTCGAACTTGACCAAGCTTTCATAGACATTAACAATCTGATAAAGTTTGGTAAAGATCAGATTAAAAATGAAGGCCCTATCGTCTTATTGAGGCAAAATATAGCATTTTGAACTAAATCAAGGGCCATAACTCCGCTGTTACTCGTCCGATATGAATGGTTTTCAAACTTGTCCGAGCTTTCATTGATATTAACAATCTGATGAAGTTTGGTAAAGATCGGATGAACAATAAAGCCCCAATCGTCTTAACGAGGCAAAATACAGCATTTTTAACTAAATCAAGGGCCATAACTCCGCTGTTACTGGTCAAATATGGCTGTTTTTCAAACTTATTCGAGTTTTCAACAACATTAACAAACTGATAAAGATTGGTAAAGATCGGATGAACAATGAAGCCTCTATCGTCTTAACGGTGCAAAATATAGCATTTTTAACTAAATCAAGGGCCATAACTCCACTGTTACTAGTCCGATATGGCTGGTTTTCGAACTTGTCCGAGCTTTCATTGATATTAACTATGTGGTAAAGTTTGGTAAAGATAGGATGAAAAATGAAGGCCCTATCGTCTTAACGAGGCAAACTATAACAATATAGCATTTTTAACTAAATCAAGGGCCATAACTCCGCTGTTACTTGTCCGATCTGGCTAGTTTTCGAACTCATCCGAGCTTTCATTGATATTAACAATCTGTTAATGTTTGGTAAAGATCTGATGAAAAATGAAGGCCCTATCGTCTTAACGAGACAAAAGTTAACGCCGACGCCGACGACGGACGACGGATGACGGACGACAGACGGACGACGGACAACTCGGCATCCCATAAGCTCTGCTGGCCTTCAGCCAGTAGAGCTAAAAATGAATAAAGAATTTAAGAACCCCCCACCGCCTCAGGGAAGTGGTTTTGACCTTTGACCTTTAAGTGTGACCTTTGAAAATCTGTCCAGGAATGCCAGTTATCGACCGGACACGATTGTACGCACTGACAGACTAAAGGACTGATGGACGGACGGTGCGACTACTATATGCCGCCCTTCAGGGGCATAAAATACCCGCTACTATATGCCGCCCTTTGGGGGCATAAAAAACCCGCAACCAGTGAGAGTTGAACCCGCGATCCCTGGGGTTTCCAGTGTACATTACCAAATATTACCAAATATTGAAAAAAAGGCCATGACTCCGGTGTTACTGATTCGATCTCTGGTTTTCAAACTTGTCTTCATTGATATCAACAATCTGGCCAAGTTTGGGAAAGATTAAATACAAAATGAAGGGGCTAGAGGGTTCACAAGGCAAAATATGGCAATTTTCTGCAAATCAAGGGCCATAACTCTGGTGTTACTGATCTAATCTGGCTGATTTTCAAACTTGTCCAAGCTTTCATTGATATTAACAGTCTGGTAAAGTTTGATAAAGATCGGATGAAAAATAAAAGCCCTGTCGTCTTAACGCGGCACAATACAGCATTTTCGTGTTACTGGTTCGATCTAGCTGTTTTTCGAACTTGTCCGAGCTTTCATCGATATTAACTGATTAACTATTAACTAATCGACATTTCTGGGAGTTGGTTCAAGCAGAATGAGCAAACACATTTTTAGCTCTGCTGGCCTATCGTCTTAACGAGGCAAAAGTTAACAATGGACGACAGATGACGGACGGACAACTCGCCATCCCATAAGCCATAGGCCAGCAGAGCTAAAAATGTGTTTGCTCATTCTGCTTGAACCAACTCCCAGAAATGTTAAGGGGAGCACATAGTTACTATGATGTCCGTCACTCCGACCATATGTCCTGTTCATGTCCGCTCAAATCCTATGTTTTTTAATCCGATTTTCATGAAACTTCACAAGAAGTATCAGCATAAGTCTAGAAGTGCATATTGTCAGGATTTTCCGGTTGAATGATTTTTGGCGGAGTTATGGGACTTTGAACTTTTTTTTAATCTAAAGCTTGTCAGCTAAACCAGTGTTTCTTATATGGTTAAGAAATAGCACTGCATTCCAAAATACTCAAATCAATCCTCTGGCAAGCCAGAATGATTGCAATAAACTCAGGTCAATATTGTGATACTCTGGCAAGCCAGAATGATCGCAGTAAACTCAGGTCAATATTGTGATACTCTGGCAAGCCAGAATGATCGCAGTAAACTCAGGTCAATATTGTGATACTCTGGCAAGCCAGAATGATCGCAGTAAACTCAGGTCAATATTGTGATACTCTGGCAAGCCAGAATGATCGCAGTAAACTCGGGTCAATATTGTGATACTCTGGCAAGCCAGAATGATCGCAGTAAACTCGGGTCAATATTGTGATACTCTGGCAAGCAAGAATGATCGCAGTAAACTGAGGTCAATATTGTGATATTCTGGCAAGCAAGAATAATCACAGTAAAATCAGGTCAGTATTGTGATATTCTGGCAAGCCAGATTGATCGCAGTAAACTCGGGTCAATATTGTGATATTCTGGCAAGCAAGAATGATCGCAGTAAACTCAAGTCAATATTGTGATATTCTGGCAAGACGGAATGATCGCAGTAAACTCAGGTCAATATTGTGATATTCTGGCAAGCAACAAAGATCGCAGTAAACTCTGGTCAATATTGTGATATTCTGGCAAGCAAGAATGATCGCAGTAAGCTCAAGTCAATATTGTGATATTCTGGCAAGCAAGAATGATCGCAGTAAGCTCAGGTCAATATTGTGATATTCTGGCAGGCAAGAATGATCGCAGTAAACTCAAGTCAATATTGTGATATTCTGGCAAGACGGAATGATCGCAGTAAACTCAGGTCAATATTGTGATATTCTGGCAAGCAACAAAGATCGCAGTAAACTCTGGTCAATATTGTGATACTCTGGCAAGCAAGAAGGATCGCAGTAAACTCTGGTCAATATTGAAAGCTCTACGTTTATGTTGTCTTACAAATATAATTAACGAAAAACTTGAATGTAAAACTTTCTTTTGTACAAACAACAGACAGACAAGAGAAACACTATAAACCCATTCCACTTTCGTGGTGAGGCATAACAAGGGTATGCAAATTAGAAAAAAAGATGAATAACATACTTCTGAAAAAAACAAAACAAGATCTGTGATAGATTTAAGAATAATATACTACTTTTATTACTAATCTTTTTATTTTTAATATAAAATCTGAAAAACGTAATAGTATTTCGGAAACTGAAACTGAAACTTAGCTATTACTAATCTTTTTATTTTTAATATAAAATCTGAAAAACGTAAAACTTAATAGTATTTCGGAAACTGAAACTGAAACTTAGCTATTTTCCGACACCCTTGTTACGCCTTCATCCAGCCAGGTTCCTCAAGTAACAGTCCATGTAAAGCAACAACAAGTGAAACAGGCGCTGAGTGACAGTCAAATGGAAAATCGAGATACTGGCTAAGCAGCAACGTTATTTCTGTAAAACTCTTCTGATGTCACTTCGGCACTTATATCCAACCTCACCTCAGTTTAACACTAACTAGAACCATCACTAAGGTGATGAAAACCCCCGCTTAAATTTGAAGTCAAATAAATGGCCATTATTCTGTAATAAATTAAGCAATCAACAATGGGTGATGTAGAGTGACATAAGTCATCAGTTATGTTTATATGAAGTTTTGGAACAACCCATTCAAAAGTGAGAATTTCAAGTAATGGAAATGTGTTAAGGGACGCGACGCGATAGGTTTTTTGTGTTACATGACGCGACGGGACGTTACGGACAACATGATTCCTATTATATATAGCCCCCACTTCACTTTGTGAAAGCAGGGGTATAGTTACATTATTATTAATAAAGGAAAACATAATACATTGAAGTATTATATTCACAGGTCCATTATGTTATTCCTCTTTTCTTGTCCCATTCCTTCCAAACTGGAAACTTTTGCGTTCCCATTTCTGATATTGGTAGAGAGGGTGTGTACTATCCACAAATGTGTCGGATAACATTGCTGCCGAGGTGTCTAGCATGATGTCTAGATTCTGAAAGATTAAAATTAAAGCAAAAATAACTGTTCTGGCATTAGATAGGGTCCAAAAAACCCAACAGATGGATCAAGAGCTGAGGTGGCGACGGAATAGGGTTCAAACACTGACACAGGGGTAAAGTACTGAGATGACGACAGAATAGGGTCCAAACACTGACACAGGGATAAAGGGCTGAGATGGCGATAGAATAGGGACCAAACACTAACACGGGGATATAAGGCTGTGATGGCGATAGAATAGGGTCCAAACACTGACACAGGGATAGAAGGGCTGAGCTGGCAATAGAATAGGGAGCAAACACTGACACAGGGATAAAGGGCTGAGATAGCGATAGAATAGGGACCAAACTGGTTCCATTAATATATCATTCCATGAATTTCTTTTTTTAACTGACTCAGTGCACTATATACTTCATTCCAAAATGGGTTGTCTATCTTGTTCAGGTTGTTATTTATAAAGTTACGTCCAAATTTAGCATTTGCTTTTGCAAAAGGATACATAGTTTCGAAAAGGTTTTAAAGACCATGTTGTACCATATCATCCCTTATTTGTAGATAGTTTTATCTTTACACGTTTACATTATTTTTAATTACTACTTCATTTTTTCATGATTCATCGGTTTTTGCGCACAATATGACCTATTTGTGTCGACGTGCCATAAAACACCATTCATTCATTCAGTCTGTCTTCTTATCCAAGTGACCTTCGGGGATTTCATGAAATATTCTATATTTAACATATTTAGCCCCCCTTCCCTATAAGGTTGATTAGGAGAAGAATTCTATAAGTTTTGTCTCGCCCTTTCGAAGAAAAAAAAGAGACATAGGTGTTGCTTTTCCGGCGGCGTCAACATTCAAGTTTTGCATTTAGGTCATTTTCTCACAAACTGTATATACTAGACCTTTCAAACTTGGCTTATAGTTGTATCTTGGGTGGTACATGGCAATGTGACAAAGCAAATGTGGAAGTGACCGTGACCCTCCAAGCAAAGGGCAGAAAACTTCATAATTTTTAGATTCAACTTTTGAGTTTAGGTCACTTTTTCACAAACTATAAGCACTAGACCTTTAAAACTGTATCTAGGGTGGTACATCGCAACGTGACAAAGCAGATGTGGATGTGACCTCGACTCTCCAAGCAAAGGGCAAATAACCTTGTAATTTTTACCTTCAACTTTGGCGTTTAGGTCACTTTTTCACAAACTGTATGCACTAAGACCTTTCAAACTTTGCTTATAGTTATATCTTGTGTGGTACTTTGCAACGTGACAAAGCAAACGTGGATGTGACCTTTACCATCCAAGCAAAGGGCAGATAACTTTAATTGTTACATTTACATCACTTTCTCATGAACTATAATTATGCACTAGATGTTTTAAACCTAATTTATAGCTTAATCTTTGGAAGAAAACATATTCTATTTTGACATAATTGTGTCTTCGGTAGTGCATCTTTTTGGACGCATGGATTTCATCTATGACCTTGACCTACTTTTTGGAGGTGATGATTTTTAGCTCTACTAGCCAAGGGCCTTCATTTTTCATCTGATCTTTACCAAACTTTAACAGATTGTTAATATCAATGAAAGCTCGGAAAAGTTTGAAAACCAGCCAAATCGGACCAGTAACAGCAGAGTTATGGCCCTTGATTTAGTTAAAAATGCTATATTTTGCCTCGTTAATATGATGGGGCTTTCATTTTTCATCTGATCTTTACCTAACTTATCTTTACCTAACTTTACCAGAGATGTTTTGCCTTATTTTTTAATTATTATTATATGTTTTTTAATTTTTTTTTAATATATAAATATATTTTTAGATGTTGTTTTTTGAAATATTTTTATTTTTTGTTATTTTTTATTTTTATTGTTTCATTAAAAAGTTTTTTTTTAATTATTATTTTTTTTAATATATATATAATTTTTTTTAAATATTTTTATTAATTTTTTATAATTTTTTTTTTTTTAAAGTTTTATTTTTTGTGTTTATGCAGTGTTACAGGAAGCATTGCTATGATTTCTAGTTATGCCTGTTGCGTTTTTTTCCAGTTTGTTGATTTTTGATGGAGTTAAGGCCCCTTGACATTTTTAGCTCTACTGATCAGAGATCAGCAGAGCTTATGCCGTGGTGCTAAAATGATCAGCATGACATGATGTTGGTCCTTGTCGAAAATCGTTTTGATTCGACTTTAAACATGGCTGCCAGCGGCCATCTTTATTTACATAGTTATATAATGAAAACTTGTAGCGACTACTCCTCTGAAACTACTTGACGGATTTTCATGAAACTTCACACGAATGTTGCTCTTGATGTCTTATTGATCCTAGCAAAATTTCAGGTCGGCCGAAAATTCAAGATGGCCACCATGGCTAAAAATAGATTTTCAAAATACAAGTTTGTAGCGACTACTTCTTGAAAACTATGTGATATTGATATGGGACTTTTTCTAAAATGATCAGCATGACATGATGTAGGTCCTTGTCAAAAATCGTTTTGATTCGATGTTAAACATGGCTGTCAACGGCCATCTTTGTTTACATAGAGTTATATAATGAAAACTTGTAGCGACTACTCCTCTGAAACTACTTGACGGATTTTCATGAAACTTCACAGGAATGTTGCTCTTGATGTCTAATTGATCCTAGCAAAATTTCAGGTCGGCCGGAAATTCAAGATGGCCGCCACGGCTAAAAATAAATCAGTAGAGCTTCAAGGTCATTGACCTCTTGTTACTTTTAAATTTCTTGTCGGCGCTACTCCTCCTAAACGGCTTGTTGGATTCTACAAAATTTGGCAGGAAGCCTCAGTATGATGTCTAGTTGTGCAAAGCATGGTATATCAATGAAATCTTGGTCAAGTTCGAAAACCATCTAGATCTTGTTAGTAACGACAGAGTTATGGCCCCTGATTTGTTGAAAAATGCTATATTGTATTTTCCTTTGTTAAATCTGTAAATCTGGAGTTACTTCATTTTTTATCTGATCTTTACCATATTTGTTTAGAATGTTAATATAAACCCCACTCACCCATTTTTATGAAATTTCATTCATAGAAGAAAGTGAGACAAATTAAAAAATACCCATGCCAGACTAGACACAGCAGACTTATTGCCAATGATTACCAGCTGAGCGATCTATTTTATACAATTGATGTGCCTCGATTCCCTAAATAACCGTACCATATTAGAACTAGGGCCGCTCGTTTAAATTGTTAACGGGTCAAGGGTTTAAGTACGATGACCGGACAGGCTGTGGACCCTATGAGGACGCCTACCTAAAGCCCATAGGGACGATGGCGTTTGATGTTTGTCTCTGATCTTTCTTGTCGTGCCCTTAATGGTTTCTTCTCTTGTTGCTCTGGCTTCTGCCAAGTCATTGAGTACCTGCATTGTGGCTTTCTAGGCTATTGTTTTTTTGTATACTCAACAAAAAAAGAAACTTCCGCAACTTTACCCATACATTTAGACACAATGAAAATATATTTTGTTTGGTTTTATATGTTAATACCTTTGTTAAAAGGCCAGCACTGTCATGAAAACAATTTTCCTTGAATCAAACTTGTAAGCAGAGTTAGTCCCCTTGTTTGGTTTAAACAGCATTTACGGGTCTTGTGATTTAAACTTTGATTTAACACAGTTTTTCTCTATTGAAATAAACAGAAGATAACCCCAGCACCAAAAAGACGGCGAAAGTAAGCTGACCTGTTCACTCACTTTTGCGCCATACAGCTTTCAAGAATGAATATTTTCAGATTACCTCCCTTTATAATACACATATAGTGATTTCGCAATTTGAATAAAACATGTTTTAGCAGCAACACACTAATTCATGCTTTTGATGATTATTAATATTGATCAGAATGATTTAGTGATAAGTATATAATGATGAAATTATATCTAGATTGGTGTACAAAGTCAAGCCTATGCAAATCACAGCTTAAAATGCGGAAGTTTCTTTTTTTGTCTAGTATATTATATTTACACAAGCATATTTGTGTTTTACTTATATTGCCTATTGATGTTGCCTTGTTGGTTAGAGATTAGATCATGGCGGGGATTTCTTTATTTACACTGTCCTGTTTTAATGGGATGAAGTAGGGTAAGTGTGAGGTTTGGTGCACCGTAGAACCGGTTTAAACCCCCAGTGGCCTACTTTGCCACTGACCGTTCCAAGGCGGTAGCCCTATTGTCAACCCTTTTGTCAACCCTTTTGTGTTTGTGATGTCGTTTGCATTTATTATTACTTTTGCCTTCTTGTCTGTCTGTTTGCTTGTTTGTTTCTGTGTTTTGTGGTTGACTGTCCTCCTTGAATGCTACTTTTGGTCCGATCTTTTTATATTTATTCTGTTGTGGGTGTTTGTTTTTTTTGTTTTTTTTGCAATGTTTTAAAAGATTCAGTACTGATAGAAATTGTATGACGACAACCCTTGATATAAGAGACATTTTAGCCAGTAGAGCATCCACAGGCCCTCTTTGGCCTCTTGTTTTTAATAGAATGGCATTTTGTTTTTAAACAAATGCACTTAAATGTCATCTCAGCAAACTGCAAACTCCACTGTTTTTGGTTACTAAAATGTTTACAAATTTTCATTTAAGCATCATTGATCTTTTTATTTTTAAGTCCAGCCCCCATTAGGCGAGACATGTGAATCCGCGGATTTCTTGTTTTATTAAGCAGTTTGCTTTCATCCTTTAATATGACTGTACAATGTATATATGAAATGTTGTAAACCATTGAAAAATAAAATATGTTATTAGAGGCAAGAATGTTTCATATTCAGCGTCATTACCATCCCGGCCACGGAAAAGACACACATGCTAAAAAGTAATTCTGCAGACATGCAGTATGGAGTCATGCATAATAACTATTATTATTAATTGCAATTCAGTGCTTAATGCAAAACTACTGTATCTTGTTGTATATATAGTTGCAGTAATTTTGCTTTCACCCCTAATAATATATGGTAAGAAATAAAAAATAGTTTTGCTTTATCCTAATAAGCCCCATTTGGTTCCGGGGCAAAGAATAGGGCCACTGCAGATCCCGTTGGAGGTGTAGGCATAGAGGTAGAACAACCCCACCCACCAAATTCATGTTCATTTTATTTTTATTTTATTTTTATTTTTTTATTTTTTTTATTTTTTTCGGTCTCCAAAATTTGGAGACCCATTTATTCTCCCCGTCCAATGATGTACAAGGGGTCGAGAAGGACCATCCCCTTGTACACCTTACAACATTTACATTAAATTTTTTTACAATTTTTACAAAAATATGTATATAACAAAATCCTAAATCAATAAAACTCACTCAGATCTCCCAATCATTCGCTCACTATTTTACTATACATTACCACTAGTTTATAGAACTTAATGTCAAAAATTAATCTTTCAAAAGAAAGTTTCTGTTGAGTATTTTTATTTGGTTCTAAGTGAGTTTTTATGGTTTTGGTAACACATTTACATTCACACATATATGCAAAAAGTGAACATATTAATAATAATATGATTAAAAATTGTATAACTTAACTTCATTGGTTGGGAGCATGATGGGGTGGGTGAAAAATATATTTTTTTAAATAAAAATAAAATTTAAAAAAAAAAATAAATAAATATGGGGAGTGGGGTTTCGGGGTTGAGGATATGTCTCTGGCATTTGTATCTGGCGTTCTATTGTTCAAAAATAACAAATTTAAAATGTTCCAAAGGTATTGAAAGTAGATGTTCAAAGGGTAGAGCATCTCTATTTTCATTGCTTAACATAGAGACTGATTTTAATTTCATAAATCCTAAGACTCTTGCAAATCTTATAAAGAAGATATCATTTCCTCCTTCATTTCTTTACGGGTGCGAATTATGGTCACACATGCAAGGATGTGACATTTTATTAGCCGAAAAATGTATAAGATTAGCTGCAAAATGTACTCAGAAGTTGCATATGCGCACTAGAACAGACATGGCATTGAGTACTCTAGGTTGGATGCCAATGGTGTCGGAAATTGATAAAAGAAAATTGTGTTTTTTACAAAAATTATGCTCTACGCCGCTAAACTTACTGTCTAGAAGGATATTTGACATTAGGTTACAACATTTTGTTCTTAAGGGTTTCAAGGACCAATACGGTTTTATTCCCGATGTATTTACCATACTAAGTAAATATAACTTACAGCACTTTTTGACGGATTATGTCAATAGTGGACATTTTTCGTCAAAATATAAATGGAAGAAAATTGTTTTAAATAATGTAAATAGTCACCAGGTTCAATCGTGGGAATTGAGACTGAGTGAAGATGAAGATTTCCAGAGATTCCGGCGTCTTCATCCAATACTTAAGTCAGCTGTATTATGGGATATTCCCCGATGCAGCTCAGACATTCGTTTGGTGTTGTATATAATTAAACTGTGGGTTCATGTTAGCCAATCCAATGAAAGTGAATGTTTGTTGTGCCACTTTAAAGTAAATGACATATTCGAACATTTAACCACAACATGCGAAGCCTTTTCGTTGTCGAGACAAAAGTATTTTGACGATTTATATTTGATCTTAGATATTGTACAATTTAACCTCTTCATTACGCTTCCTGGCAAAGAGATGTATAATGTCATGCTTGGATCTAGCATACCCTTTTTTGACACATTGTCTTCAACTAATTATTATGCTTTTCTAATTCAGTCATATCACTTTATAAAAAATGTAACTCAGTATGTGTTTGTATAAGTTGCAAATTAACATACTAGCAGACAAACCTGCAATATAAGTAATTCTTAGAGTTAGTCAATTGCGTATTACATTAGTCTTCTCATGGACCAGGATACTGTAGTTAAATATATATGATTACATTCCCCTCCAGAACCTTTGTCTACTTTCGTTTCGTTCTATATTTCGTTTCGTGAATAAAGGTTCTAACAAGAGAGGAATGTTTATTAGACATGTTTTGGATATCTTTTATATATGTATGTACATATTGTTCATGTTCTATGTTTTTCACTTTTTTTTTCAAATATTTCATACATCACCTACTTTAATATGCATTGTTGTCATAATATTATATTATGTAATCTCTGTAATGGAGAAAATAAAATGAATAAATAAATAAATAAATAAATAAATAAAACAATGGATATTTCTTTGCTTGTTTTATACAAAAGTTGGATTCTGTGCTTCAGTGTTGTAATTGTGGATATGTTTTTTGAGCATCTGCAGTAATATAAGTAGTATTTTGGTCTCCAAAAGGATGAGCTGGATTAAGTTGCTTACCTTTTTGTCATATGTTCCAAAGATAAATGATTTTTCTTCAAGAGTACCGGTAATTTCAATATCTTTACTTAATATATTTGTTGTTTTCTCACATTCCCATAAAATATGTATAATTGTTTCGGAGGCCGTTGAACAGAAAGAACATATTGGATTGTCAAGTATTTTTATCTTATGTAGAAAACTATTTGTTGCTAAGATGTTATGATTGATGCGTGTCTGGAACCATTGCAATGTAGTATCTTTGGTTATTGAAAAAGGCCAAGTAAAAATCTGTTTCCAAACTTGGTTGCAGATTTGGTACCGTTTATTCCATGAAAGTTTTGCAGTAGGGATTTCAAGATTTTGGTTTAGTAGAAGATACATATCTTTTATTCCCTTTTCATTTTTTATGTATATTTTAATAGGATTTGGTATGATGGGGTTTTCAAGCTTGCTTGTAGCTTCTATGTTGTTATCTTTTTTCATTTTTTTGACAGCAGTTACTAAACTGTGGTACTGTAGAAAATTAATGTTTACATCACAGTGTTCTCCCCAGGCTTTTAAGGCATGACACATTTAACATGCCTTCACAGCCAAAATGCTTTGCAACATGCCTTAATTTTGAAAAGACATGTAATACATTGTAATTATTTCATTTTTGTTTAGTAAAAATAAGTTTAAAACACAATATATAGAATAACTAGCCTATTTCTTATATAGATCAAGTGTCTTTCTGACAAACTACCCATACATATAGTGGTCATGTATAAGGATACAATCTGAAGCATATTTTCTCCGATAAAAATGACATGCCTTGAGATATTCCTGAGGAGAACACTGCATCAAATGCATGTTTTAGTTCTTCCTGTGTGTACAAATTCCCATCAATTTTTGTAATGTCATTTATAGTATACATTCCTTTATCAAAACCAGGATTTTATATAATAGCTTTTTGACCCTACCCTGACATTTTCGTTATAAAAGATTGGGCTTGATAAGTACAGATCTGTGTTCATTGGCTTGGCCTGGATAGTATTAGTATGTGTGACTTTAAAACATCTTTCCAAAAGGGGTTTGGAATATTATTTATTATTTCTTGTGCATACCTAACTCCACACCAAGATAATTTGTTTATATCTAAATATGATTTTAGGATATTTGTTTTCCTCTAACAGTAATCTTCTAATCCATGTTGCTTTTAAGGCTGATATAAATGCACAGAGATTCGTCATTCTCAATCCACCTTCTTCATAATCCTTACATAATACAGTGTTTTTAATTCTTGATTTACCTTGCCATAGGAAGTTAAAACACAATGCGTTTATTTCATTGATAACATTATCTTTAGGATTAGGTAAGGATAAAAACAAATGATTAAGTGAAGGTAAAAGGAGTGACTTTATAACTGTAATTCTACCAATGGGAGTCGGGTATCTACGTTGCCAACTACTTATTTTTTTCCTCAAAGCTATTATTTTGTCATTGTAATTCAAGTCATTCATTTTTGTAAGATCTGTGTCGAATATAATTCCTAACAGTTTAAATCCAGAGTTTCCCCATGTCAGTTTCCATTTAGTTTTTATTGAATGTGTGCTATATTTCATTGAGCCTAACCAAACCACCTGCGTTTTTTCAAAGTTAACTTTTAATCCAGAAATATTTGCAAAGAAATCCAGCTCACGTAATGTTTCATTCAATGAGGTTTCTGACCCATCTAAAAATGAAGTTGTGTCATCGGCAAATTGTGTTAACTTGTATTCTTTATTGTTTATTTTAATCCCTTGTATCTTTTTATTATGCCTAATTTTTATAGCCAAGATTTCTGCACATAAAATAAATATATAAGGGGACAGAGGATCGCCTTGCCTACAGCCGCGTGCAATACTAAAAAAGGATCCTTGATTAACAGACAACTGAGCATTTTTATAAAACAGAGTTATCCATGCTTGTATTGATGGACCAAAATTAAAAAACTTCAATACTTTTTGTATAAAGGACCATGACAAAGAATCAAAGGCTTTTTCAAAATCAACAAGTAGAAGTAATCCTGGTATATGTTTTTCTTCTAAATAATGCATTATGTCATATGTCAGTCTCGTATTTTCGCCCAAAAAACAACCTGCTAAAAATCCTGTTTGATCTCTATTTATAAGCTTATATAATACAGTTTTTATTCTATTAACTACAGAGGCAGACGCCATTTTATATACAGTATTTAGAAGAGAAATAGGTCTATAGTTCTTTAAAAAATATCTATCCTTGTTTTCTTTGGGTATTAGGGTAACAATACCTTGTCTTTGTGTTATAAATAACTCTCCTATTTCATAACTATAATTAAGGGCCCTGAGGACAAAGTGTCCTAATTGTCTCCAAAATACCTTGTAAAATTCACATGTATATCCACTACTGCCGGGGCTGCGGTTATTAGTCATATTTTTTAATGAGGAAGACAATTCTGAATATGTTAGTAAACCTTCAAGATTATTTGATTCTCTGTGGTCCAGTTTAGGAATATTAACATTTTTCAAATGTTCATTTAGGTCTATATCTTGCAATTTTTTATCTCTACTACTATATAACGTTTTATAAAAATCCTCTGTTTATTTTAATATTTCATGCTGGTCTGTTATTATTTTTCCGTCCTCTTTTTTTAAAGTAGGTATGGTTTTGCTAAGGTAATTGTGCGATTCTAGGGCATTTTATCATTGCGGAACGTCGGTGGTTCTACCCAGGTGCCCGCCCGTGCACGAAAATTGCCCGGAGGGCACCTGGGGTCTTCCTCCACCAATGGAAGCTGGAAAGTCGCCATATGACCTTAGCTGTTGGTGCGACTATAAAATCCAATTCAATCAATCATTTTATCATTTTTATGTTATGCTCCCGAAAAGGTTTCGGGGGCATATAGTAATCGCACCGTCCGTCTGTCCATCCATCCGTCATTCCGCAGTTCGTGTCCGGATTGTACCTTCAAAACCCCTGCATGGATTTTAATTAACTTTGCACAAGTGATCTTCATAACAAGACGATGTGTCGCGCGCAAAACCCAGGTCCATACCTCAAAGGTCAAGGTCACACTTGCAGTTCATAGGACAAAAAACGGTACGCAATTTCGTGTCCGGACCGTAACGTCAAAACCCCTGCAGGGATTTTTAAATAACTTAATTGGCACCATAAGTGATCACCATAACAAGACGATGTGCCACGCGCAAAACCCAGGTCTTCAAGGTCAAGGTCACACTTGGAGGTCAAAAGTCAAATCATGTCCGGTCAATAACTCTGGCATTCATGGACGGATTTTCAAATAACTTGGCACACAAAATCCAGGTCTGTGGCCTCAAGGTCACACTTAGTGGTCAAAGATCAATTCGTGTCTGGTCAATAACTTTTGCATGCCTGGACGGATTTTCAAATAACTTGGCACAAGTGCTCACCACAACCAAACGTGTCGCGCAAAAAAAACAGGTCCATGGCTCCAAGGTCAAGGTCATACTTAGAGGTCAAAGGTCACTTCGGAGGCATTTGTCACTTACAGTGATATTTCTTGTTTGTTCATCCTCATCGATTCCGATTATCGCGTCTGAAGTGTCGAGTTGTGTTTTGTCGTAAAGTGGATAATTAACCGGTGAAAAGTCAATTTCAAATGTGCGATATTAAAAACAGTTTAAAATCAGTTAAAATCAGTTTAATTTTGCGTTTTAAAAGCGGGATCTAATTTAAGGATTACGGATTTAATTTAATTAAGGGTTTATAAAGTATTATATCGCGTATTATATCGGGTGTTCCATTGTGTATTGTTGTGTTTTATTTTGGAGTATTGTGTTGTGTTGTTTTGTACTGTTCTGTGCTGTTTAGTGTTGTGTTACTAAGTTTTGTGATAAGGGAAGATTAAGTGAGTACAAGAAAGAAAGAAAAGAAAAGTAATAAAGTAATAAAGACAAGAAAACAAGTAAGTTTAGAGGACAAATTAACATTAAGACATTATCAATAACCATTTCTTAATCTCTAGTTGTCTTAAGTTTATCTCTAACAAAGTATTTAGCAAAAAAGCATTAAAATCTTTGAACAAATCGGAACCAGCTTTGCTTTGATTAGCTAATCTCAATTTGTGCTCCTGGCTCAGATTGGTTCTTTTTCAATCTGACTTGTAAAACAAATTCAAAAGCTCTCTGATGGGACAGATTTCAATCCTACTCTCTGCACAAAATTACAGCTACTTGTTTTAAGCGTTTACTGTTCTATATCATTGTAAGAAAACCAGGCAAAGTAAATACAGAAATAAATTAACATTGTCAGTTTCCATAACCATTTTCTATTTGTCAATTTGTCAAATTCTTAGTAGAATTTTTAGCTTTATTTTCTAACAAAGTATCTAATAACTGCAAAAAGCATTAAAATCTCTCTGAACAAACCGGAAACAAGTTCTGATCTGTTTGGCTGATAACAGTTTGTATTCTCGACTAAGATTGGTCCATTTTCAATCCGATTTGTGAAACAAAATTCCAAAAGCTTTCTGATTGGACATATTTCAATCCTACGTTCTGCAAAAATTACAACCACTTGTTTGCCAGTTTACTTGTCTATATCACTTTAAGAATAATAGGGAAGTGTGTTGTTTTGTTTTTTTATTGTTTTTTTCTACAGTATAGTATATATCTGTCAGACATAATCATGAATGATAGCTGTGTCGATATTTCTGCAACTAGCTTGATAGAGAACAGAGGATACGAGTTGGCAGTTAAGGATGGAAACAACTGCAAACACTAGTAGTAGCAGTAGCGGTAGTAGCAGCAGTGGTAGTGAGAGTGGTAGTGAGAGTGAGTGTAGCAGGTGTAGTAAATGTAGCCGTAGAAACAAGGGCGAGAGGGACCACAACACAGAAAGTATCTATGATGGGGACGACTCCATTGAGAGCTGCTCCACATTCTCCCCCACCATGCAATGTACCAGCTTAATGGTAAAGAGTTACAGAGACAGCCTGGTGGGCATCATACCAGAGGGGGAATTAGAACCACGGGTTTAACCCTCTACTATAACCCCCCCTAGGTACGACCAAGCAGAGGCAGTGCCGCAGGTGGAGATGGCGGTAACGTTACCAGTAACATTAGTACCATTAGTACCAGTAGAACAGGGTGATAGGTCGGTAGGGGACACCAATGAACCGTGGGTAGTGATAGAAAAATCACAGAGGATGTCACAACCATTCACGGCGGCAAAACTCGTGACGGTGATTATGACATTGTGTGCCGTCAATGGACAGTTCCCGTCCAAATATTATGATAAGGTGGTAGCGGCCTTCATTAAACATGTAGGTGCTGCTTTCTGCACATTCAGGCCTGTGGGTCAGGGTCAAAACCCACAATGCATTATTGCAGAAGACAAGTTAAATATAGCCAAGCAGTTTACTTATGGTAAAATGGATTATAAACTAGTTCCAGTAAACTCCCCTAGAATACCCAATAGCAAAACAAATCAGGATAAAACCTATAGTAAGGGGGTGGTCAATACTAATTTAACAAAAGATATAACGGAGGAACGACTAAAGGCATATCTGGACGTAAAAAACAACAATATAACTGGGGCATACGTGTCTAATAGGCAATCCAACCAATACTATTATCAAAGTAAACCCAGCTCTTTTTGCTATCATAAGATGTAATCACTGTCAGATGTTCGGACATAGCACTACAAAATGTAAAAAAGGACCCATATGCCCTCACTGTGCAGGAAAGCATATAGGTGCAGTGTAGACAAAGACATTTAAAAAAATGTGCAAACTGTAAAAATAACCATATCGCAGCCTACAAAGGTTGCCCTATATAAGTGTCGAGAATATTTAAATTTAGTCAATAACAAAAATGCAGCGATACAAAAATCGCATGTGGGTTCAAAAAAACCAGCATCCTCGCCGGCACCCACGCCAATTAAAAATACAGAATGCATCCAGTTAGTGCCTGATGTAATACCCCTGGTCCAATCTTCGGATACAAAAACAGAAGAAATTGTATTATTAAGAAAATTGTACCAAAACTGGGGTCCAATATAGATAAGGTACTATTAGACAGTATAGTGAACGAAGCTTTAGTGGCAGGAATGTCCACCCACAATATAATAACAGCGACCAAAACCCCCAATATCCAATACAAAGGGGGAAGGGGACAACAGCCATCAAACCGGGTACCATCCCAACCCATACCCCACTGGACCCAGCACCGTAGACCAATACCAGTATACACAGTGTAGAAACGAACTGTATCACCTCCCGGATGTTGCGATGTGATTTCAATGACGAGCTCAGTAAAGCGAATACACGTGGTTAAAAAAGTATCTGTTACTTGGCTTATATCTTGAAGACAGTAAGTAACATTGTTTTAGCTATTATCCTAATGGATTTCGTTAACGTTCTCATCTGCTTATTAATGTCAAATCGGCACATGTGACGTTAAATCACTGAACATCGTCCGACTTTTCTGATGAAATCGGCACCCCGACATGTGTAAAGCCATTTTCATCAAGTTTACGTTTAAGACCATTGATAATATAGAACGTGTTAGCTAGCATATTGATGTAAACTTCGGATGTATGAAATGCTTTCATATTGTTATTTTACCGTGTGACGGTTCCAAAATCTGAGGGATGTCTTGTGTAATGACTGTATGACTTATTGCATTGATTGTGTATGTCAATTATGATTACCGATATTCAATTTGTATGACTTATTGCGATTTTTTTACTGTGATTTTGAGAAAAGTGTATGACTTATTTAGTCAATGTTTTCGTCTTTTTCAGGTAAAATGGAAGAATATAGATGTATTTACTGTGACCATTCGACGAAAGACTTTAGTGAATCTATTAACAATTGTACAGAAAACCATGAGGACTACAATGTAAAAGTTAAAATTTCAAAATATGATTTAAATACAAAACAAATAGTATCATACTCGAAAGATTTCAAAATTGTGCCGAAGGAATTGAAATATTCAAAAATGACTATAGTGCCAAACAGTGATTCAAAAACAGAGTGTCAAAAATGCCTGATGTGTCCCCTATGAACAAACGTCTGAAGCCATCAACACCAATAAAAGACGTCTATAAACTTTTGAAACAAATCATGAACGAGAGCAAAAGGAGAAAGAAGAGTTACATGATTTCTTTGAAGACATGATATTGCTAGAAACATCGACTGAGGTGCAAACAGACCCTTGCATAGTTCTTAATGCAGCTGACTTTGATGAAACAGATACAGGAACTATTGAAGACATTGTGCAGAAAATTCCAGATATTTTAGATTATCTTAAATCAGAAGATCAAGTTGAAATATATATGAAATTTACAACATTACTAGCAGAGCGATGGCTGCCTTTGTCGAATATAGCATATATATTGTTTGTTAATGTTCTAGAATGGTTTTTGCTGGAAAGAACGCGTAAAATGAGATATTCTGAAGATGTCAAACGATTTTGCAGAATCGGTCTGAAACTTTTCAAGGGAAAATTTCTGAAATTTATGTCAGGATGGAAAAATCAAGGTCAGGATGTAAAAGGTGATCTTAAACCTGAAGAATCAGTAATAAATTTTGCTGTACCAACTGTCGAAATCACCAAAGAAAGGGTGTTTCAACCCAAAAAAAATAACTAAAACCTCCTGTTATTTGTTTTCAGCATTCCAATCATATGGTTCAGTCTATCCTTTAAAATTTTATACCAAAAAAATGTGAATTTCCAAAAAACGTTTTTAACCAGATGACACGCAATGGAAAATACAGAAATCGTCTTTAAGAGACCGAATGTCTACTTTTAATTATTATAGTATATCTGAACATTACATTTTAACCAAATTAACACCAGAAATCAATTATATTAAATCGCAAGAAGGGATACATTACCATTGCAAGAATCATACAAATGATTATTAATATCTGGCAAGAAGTCATACAGTATGAACAATACACAGGAACGAAGTTTTGCTTTATGTCTGAGAAAAGGACAAAACACAGGCAATGCTGTGTATAGCGTATGCATGATTTATACCCTGAAGCACAAATCCTAAATAATAGATTTTTTTCGAGAATAGCCTAGTTCTTCTGCACGAGGCCGTGTCAAATCCCGAAGTTGTAAGTGATTATAATGTTTTTTTACTAAAATGTTATCCTGTCACATGATATATTCTAAAGGTATGAATGTCTCTGCTAGCTATCAATTATCATTTGATTACTGTTTATCGATAAAAACTGTTTAAATTTTACGTTTTCATTATGGATGTTGACTTGCTATAGTTCGCCATTTGAAAATCACATCGCAACATCCGGGAGGTGATACAGTTCGTTTCTACACTGTGAGTAAATAGAGGAACCCTGATCCCCACACCCCACTTGGGCAATCCCCACTAACAATCATACCATGGGCTATATCAACACACATTAGCATACAGGGGGACCCCTCCACCATAGGGGCTACGCCCAATTTTAGATATCTAGTACCTCTAATGGAGCCCAAACCACTTATACTAGGTTAACTTTCAATACCCAGAATACTAAAATGAACCTAAAGAAACAAAACCTAGTAGTCATGTCTTGGAATGCCAGGGGCTTAATAGGGGGAAATGCGCATAGAGCAACAGACTTTTAACAATTTTTAGAAAATACCAATACCAAAACGGATGTGGTCTGCATACAGGAAACTCATTCAAAAAACAAAATAGTTAAATTAATTGGCTATCAAACACCAATTAACACGCAGAGACCAGGACCTCAGAAGGGAGTGGGGTAGCAACTTATGTAAGGGAAGGGATTAAATACGCAGAAAACAAGGTCAAACCAATAGAAAACTTGGAATATAATTCAGTAAAAATATATGGAACTACACATAATGTGATTATAATCAATACCTATATACCCCAATCTGAATTTGCCACTGAAATCAATATAAACTCATTATTCAGTAATACTACCTGATATACAATTATGACCGGGGACTTTAATTTAAAAGACCCCACGTGGAACCCCCGGGCGACCCAAGGCATGACAATCAGGCAGAGTATTTAAAAGAGGCAGCAAGGGATAGGAACTTAATTATTATAAACAACAATCCGGCCACCAGACTTAATTATTATAAACAACAATCAGGCCACCAGACTAGGGGAGGCGGGAGACCGGGATTCCACCCTGGATTGTAACATAGTGTCAAATAGTCTAGATCTTACAACTTTTAGTATTTTAGACGACACCCTAGGCAGTGATCACAACCCCACTTTCAGTACTATCAAATTCAAGACCCAATACCAGCCAATAGTTATCCCAGCTAAGTGGAAAGTAGATAAGGCAGATTGGGGACAGTACACCACTTCGAATACAGCACCCCAGGCACAAATATTCAAGGTAAATTATAACGATGCTTTTACATCAGAATTACAAAAATGTGTGCAAAATGGCAATACCTAAAACCAAAGCAGGTATTAAAAAAAGGAAAAACATATTCCCCCGGTGGACTGTAAAACTGCTATCAAAAAGAGGGAAAATCTTAGGAAAACATATGAAAATAACAAAAACCATGAAACTTGGAAAGCTTTCAAAATTCAAAGATCAGTAGCGAAAAATATCAAATCAAAATGTGAATGTTGGAAAAAATTCATATCCCAAATAAATTAACTATAAAACGACATCAAAACAGGTTTGGAACTTAGTAAAAAGGTTCAAAGGTCAACCAATTGCACCTATACCCACTCTAATACAAGATCAACAAGAAATCTATGATGATAAATCTAAGGCAAATATTTTGGCTTCACGATATCCAAAAGTAAGTAGTAACGCGAATTATAATGAAATATTTCTAAAAATAAAAAAAATGAAGAATTTTACGATAAACTAATGGAAACAGAGGGAGACCACTCTGACCGCGATTTTAACAAACCTTTTACACACTGTCGATTAGAATTAGCATTATTAACATGTGGTAGCACAGCCCCTGGGGAAGATAGCATACATTATATGATTAAAAACCTTACAATAAATAGTAAAACCAAGCTAATTGAATTATATAACTACTCATGGTTAAGTGGAACTCATCCCGAAGAATGGAGTGGCTCCCTCATCATCCCAATCCTGAAAATGGGAAAGATAAAACACTCCCATCATCATACAGACCTACCTATCATCGTACAGACCTATATCTCTGACCCCCGTATTATCAAAAATAATGAAAAAAATTATTAAACCCAGAATAATAGCCCATGTAGAACCTACTGGTGCAATGTCAGCAGACCAGTCAGGGTGCAATGTCAGCAGACCAGTCAGGGTGCAATGTCAGCAGACCAGTCAGGGTGCAATGTCAGCAGACCAGTCAGGGTGCAATGTCAGCAGACCAGTCAGGGTGCAATGTCAGCAGACCATTAAGGGTGCAATGTCAGCAGACCAGTCAGGGTGCAATGTCAGCAGACCAGTCAGGGTGCAATGTCAGCAGACCAGTCATGGTGCAATGTCAGCAGACCAGTCATGGTGCAATGTCAGCAGACCAGTCAGGGTGCAATGTCAGCAGACCAGTCATGGTGCAATGTCAGCAGACCAGTCATGGTGCAATGTCAGCAGACCAGTCATGGTGCAATGTCAGCAGACCAGTCAGGGTGCAATGTCAGCAGACCAGTCAGGGTGCAATGTCAGCAGACCAGTCAGGGTGCAGACCAGCCAGGGTGCAGACCAAATCACACCTGCACAGACCAGTCAGGGTGCAGACCAAATCACTCCTGCACAGACCACCTAGCACGCCTAGAACATGACGGCAGGCTAGCCCAACTCGAAAATAAGTACTTATTAGTTATCTTTATGGACCTCAGTAATGCTTTTGATATTCATTGGAATAAGGGAGCCCTCATGCTAATGTTCTCTTTAGGAATAAGGGGAAGATTATTAAAATGGCTAAACATATTTTTAATGGAAAGAAAAATCAAAGTCAGAGTAAATGGTCAAACATCAGACACCAAAATAGCAGAAGACGGCTGTCCACAGGGTAGCGTCTTATCCCCAATCATATTCTGTATATACATGAATACCCTCAAAATAGCGGTAACAGAGCATAACGAAACTGTCAAAACTCATCAAAATCAATAACGAGGCATTAAGACTTTTTATATTACAAAATAAAGACAAGAGCATCAAGAATTGCAGGGCAATCCATAGTCCCCCACCAGCCCAGACAAACATTTTCCAGACATTTTCTATGATGGTCAAAGATCAAGGTCAAGGTCACAATAACCTTATTTTGGTACAAGACACACCGCTATCCCAAGATGTATTCACAAAACAAGTTTGGTGTCTCTAAGTGTTAAAGTATTGGAAATACGGTCCGGACAAGGATTTTCTATGACAGAGGTCACAGGTCAAGGTCACAATGACCTTATTTTGGTACGCGACACAACGCTATCCCAAGATGTATCCACATACCAAGTTTGGTATCTCAGTCTTATAGTATTGAAAATATGGCCTGGACAAGCATTTCGGAAGGACGGATGGACGGACAGGGCGCAAACCTATAGCCCCACCGGGACCTGTGGGGGACTAATAACTATAGTCCAGTAAATACAGCACATACCCATTTAGAACTAGGAGTCGCCTCCTTACCGTCCCCTTCATCACTAACCTGTAACAATAAACAGGGGATGTCTTGACTGGAAACTGTTGTCGACCATAATTGGCCTGTTCCTCCCTGCGGGAGTTTTGTCCCTCCTAGCCTGGTGATAACCAGGTGAAAAGGGCCACCACCTTGCCTCAAACCAGACATGAGAGAGCCCCAACATTAAAACACAAACACACTATAAATCGAACAGGACCCCAGTTTGATGCCCAATAAGTATCAATATGCAATAAGTATCAATATGCTACAAATGGAAACGCTGATCACTCCCAAGATGGTGGGAACAGGCATATCCCTCAATTATCCCCAGCAAATACGATATGACCAAAACGTACCGCACTCATGCACGCACCACATACACCACAAGGAGGACCGAAGGGTCAACACACGAAATTAGGCTAAATTAGCCGCTGCTGTTTGACTATCTTTGGCATACATTTAGGTACCAAACAGACCTGTTGGCAAGGTCTACGCTAATTTCAAAATTCAAAAGTACCTTTCAAGTACAGACTCTATTGTGCCCATATATGGAAAGATACTCCGCAAGGGGCTTGTTGTATTTGTTGGTGGAGGGACTATAAACCTTATAATTACACACATTGTTCAATAAAGGTCTTCATCATGACCCTGCATTGTTTCAGGTGCCATCTCGCTCACCACTAGAGCAGTGGCAGAAAAACAATAACGTGGCTCCAGCATAAATGGAGTGTCCACTAGAATTTGCAGCAACTCTGCAGTTCTGCAGGTGAGAAGGTTCTAGGCCCATTCTCCTTATTTTATCTCAATGTACCTGGCATGTTAATTCCTGTTAGGCGCCATATAACCTTTCATGTGTTGGTGCACCTTAAAACCCCAATTCAATTCACCCCTAATAATATATTGTAAAAAATAACAAGAGGCCCAAGAGGGCCTGTGAAAGCTCTACTGGCTGTTATACCATTGATGAATCGAGTCGTACTACATGGTGTCTAAGTATTTGACCTAGTGACCTAGTTTTTGACCCCATGGGACCCATTTTCGAACTTGACCAAAATATAATTAAGACAACATTTCGACAAAGTTTCATCAAGATCGGGTCAGAAATATGGCCTCTAGAGTGTACTAGTGACCTAGTTTTTGACCCTGTGTGACCCATTTTCGAACTTTAGCAAGCTATAATTGAGACAAATATTCTGACAAAATTGCATCAAGATCGGGTCAAAAATATGGCCTCTAGAGTGTACACACACTTTTTCCAAAGTTAGACCTAGTGACCTAGTTTTTAACACCATGTGACCCATTTTTGAACTTGACCAAGATATAATTAAGACAAACATTTTGACAAAGAGTGTACACAAGGTTTTTCCAATATTTGACCTAGTGACCTAGTTTTTAACCCCATGTGACCCATTTTCAAACTTGACCAAGATATAATTAAGACAAACATTCTGACAAAGTTGCATCAAGCTTGGGTAAAAAATATGGCCTCTAGAGTGTACACAAGGTTTTTCCAATATTTGACCTAGTGACCTAGTTTTTAACTTCATGTGACCCATTTCCGAACTTGATCAAGATATAATTAAGATAAACAATTTGACAAAATTTCATCAAGATTGGGTAACAAATATGACCTCTAGAGTGTACACAAGTTTTTTCAAGTATTTGACCTAGTGACCTAGTTTTTGACCCCACATGACCCATTTTTCGAACTTGACCGAGATTTCATAGAGACAAACATTCTGACAAAGTTTCATCAAGATCGGGTCAAAAATATGGCCTCTAGAGTGTACACACGGTTTTTCCAAAGTTTGACCTAGTGACCTAGTTTTTAACACCATGTGACCCATTTTTGAACTTGACCAAGATATAATTAAGACAAACATTTTGACAAAGTTTCATCAAGATTGGGTCAGAAATACGGCTTCTAGAGTGTACACAAGGTTTTTCAAGTATTTGACCTAGTGACCTAGTTTTTAACCCCATTTTCGAACTTGACCGAGATTTCATTGAGACAAACATTCTGACAAAGTTTCATGATGATTGCATCAGAAATGTGGCCTCTAGAGTGTACACAAGCAAAAGTTAACGGACGGACGACGGACGGACGACCGACGGACGACGGACGGACGACGGAAGACGGACAACACACCATCCCATAAGCTCTGCTGGCCCTTGGCCAGTAGAGCTAAAAATTGACAAGCTCACTAACCTTGCTGGATGACGATAGGTTTTTAAATGAATCCTCCGGACCTTGACCTTGACCGCTGCTTTCACCATCCCTGGTAAGATTGTGTTCTTGACCGCTGCTGTCACCGTCACTGGTCAGATGGTGTTCTGCTTGACCGCTGCTGTTCCCATCACTGGTCAGATGGTGTTCTGCTTGACCGCTGCAGTCACCATCACTGGTCAGATGGTGTTCTTGTTTAACCAAGGCCATTTCTGAATCTCTAAATACGTTAAAGATAAAATATTTACTTTTAAGGAGCTGTACATAAAACAAGAATGCAGAGTTATACAAGTCCCCTACTGCCATGTTCTTTTGTGGCAATAAAGTTTAGTATTGTCAGAAGCACTCTTTTTGTATGTGAATAAGCATGCTTTACAAGTATTAAGGGCCATAATTCTGCCAATTTTTTGGTCAAAAACATACATAATGGCACTCAACCAGTTTAAACACAAACCTGAAAATATATCTTGTACCTTTTCCTTTAAAACTTTTGAAAACCATTTTTCTTGCATACCGGATAAGGCTATCCAAGTTTTACACGGGGGATGGAAGTCTTACGAGGGTTGTTTCGTTAATAATGCGACTGCTGTATTATTTCGCAGAACTCGTGCAATATTTATATGAAACCACTTCGTATCGCTAGAGTGAGCACTGATGCGTGTCAAAGGTAAAAACTCATTCATACATTCACAGACCTTGGTGCAATGTACATTGCTTTATAGCGTATTCGTTACACTATATGCAAAATGACTGGCACACGAGCAGAAAATATGCTTGAAATTAGGGCCTTTGTTAGAGGTAGGTCATTACTTGGGCTGAAGCCGAAAGACATTCACCAAGAGGTGTGTGACATTTACGGGGATGGTCAAATGTTGTATAGTACTGTTTGTAGGTGGGTGGCCAAATTTAACTCCGGGTAACAGCGCTTGAAAGATGTCGTCCTGTAACGTCAACGACCAAGGAAAAGGTGGAAAAAATCCATGAAATCCTGAAAACTGATGCTCGATATATGTATACACAGCAAGACAATTAGCTCGGATGACAAACTTGTCATTAGCACGAGTTCATCTTATTTTGAAAAAGCATCTGAAAGTTAAGAAAATAAATGCAAGATGGATACCGCATTTGTTGACAGATGACCAAAAGAAGTTAAGGGTTACAACAGCGAAAAAACTTCTGAAAATGTATCCGAAATACAGCAAAAAATCGTTTGAGAATTTAGTTACGGGTGATGAAACGTGGGTCCGTTATTATCCAAAAAGAAAAGTATCTAACCGAATCTGGGCCACGAAAAATATGAAATGACCAATTATTGCCAAACGAACGTGAACTGTTAAGAAGGTTCTGTATGCAATTTTTTCACTACCAACGGTCCCGACATACAGACGGCGGTGCCAAAAGGCACAACTGTTACAGGACGGTTTTATAAAAACGTCGTATTGAAACAATTGAAGTACTACAAACAGTGTCGCCCGATAACAGGTCTGAAGTATGTTCGTCTTCTGCATGACAACGCGCCCGCCCACAAAGCCCGTATTGTTACGGACTTTTTGGAGTCAGAGAAGATCACCGTTCTCCCGCACCCTCGTATCTTTATGGGTAAAGATAAGTCACGCGCACACCAACATCCGGTATGCAGGAAAACGTGCAAAATGTTAGTAGCTGGCGGCGTCAACGCATAACATGTCTCTGATATGCAAGAAAAAGGATCCATCATGGGTATTTGGTTGAGATAGGGAATTACAACCCTCGGTATAAGTGTTTTAATCGGAACCTCGGCAGAGCCACGGTTCCAATAACAAGAGGGCCAAAATGGCCCTAGTCGATCACCTGAATACTGGCACATTATCAAACTTCTTCGAAATCTTATGGTCATATACAATCTGTGCAAGTTTGGTTAAGATTGTTCAAAAAATGTGGTCTCTGTTGTGTATAACAACATTGATATAAAGACACCGACAAAGTTTGGTAAATATCAAATACAAAATGAAGGTGCTAGAGTGTAACACCTGGGGCAGGGCCAAATGTGACCCCAGGGCTATATGTAATATATGTGAGCTTTGTGGTTTCAGAGAAGAAGATTTTTTAAGTTTTTCACTATACAAGTCTATGTAAAACATGACCCCTGGGGCGGGGCCAAATGTGACCCCACAGTCACCATTTGAACAAACTTGGTAAAGGACCATAAGAGTATAGTAAATGCAAAATATTAAACCTATGGCTCTTGTAGTTCCAGAGAAGATGTGTTTCCTATATAAGTCTATTTAAAACTGTGACCCTTGGGGCGGAGTCAAATTTGACCCCAGGGTCACCATTTGAACAAACTTGGTAGAGGACCATAATCTTATAGTAAATGCAAAATATTATACCTCTGGCTCTTGCAGTTTCAGAGAAGATTGTTTTTTTCCTATATATATAAGTCTTAAGTCTATCAGGGCCCTCACGCTACTTTGGCGGAAGGGGCCCGCAGCCCTCAGAAGGGGGAATTTTTGTAACTGGGGGGAATTTTTACAACAAATAAAAAACTCTGATTAACACGTTTCACTATATTAACATACATTCGTCAACCATCTGGTTCTTTTTCTGATAAAAAAAACTCCACTTAATAACCATCAATGGCATGTTTTCATCGGAGATCCACATTAAAAGTCAACCCTTCTCTTCTTTTTATCCCGAAAAAAACCTATTGCCCTGTCCAGTTGGGCATCTGGTTGAGTCAGTGCCCGATAATAGTTAAAACGTCCTGTGCACGATAAACAGTCTAAAACCAGTCTAATAATAATCAAAACGTCTTTTTCAAACCGGTAAACACGACATCGTGAGCATATCGTCTTGAAAATCGGATTTTTTTTTGATTTTTTATTTTATTCTTTTTTTACGAATTTCTGAGGGGGAAAAATATCAATTTTTGGCGGAAAAAAAGATACTTTTCAGGTGGGGGACTGCCGCCGAATAACGGCGGCAGAAATGACCAAATGAGGGCCCTGTCTATGTACAACTGTGACCCCCGGGGCGCGGCCAAATTTGACACCAGGGTCCCCATTTGAACAAACTTGGTAGAGAACCATAAGCTTATAGTAAATGCAGAATATCAAACCTCTGGCTCTTGTAGTTTCCAAGAAGAAGATTTTTAAAAATAAAATCCTATATGTCTATGTAAAACTGTGACCCCCGGGGCGGGAAGAAATTTGACCACAGGGTCACCATTTAAACAAACTTAGTAGAGGACCATAAGCTGATGCTACATGTAATACATGAGAGCTCTGTGCCATGTGGTTCCAGAGAAGATTTATTTCAGTTTTTCCCTATACACGTCTATGTAAAAGATGGAACCCTTGGGGCGGGCCAAATGTGATCCGAGGGTCACCATTTGAACAAACTTGGTAAAGGACCATAAGCTTGTAGTAAATGCAAAATATCAAACCTCTGGCTCTTGTAGTTTCCGAGAAGAAGATTTAATTTTTTTTCCTATATAAGTCTATGTAAAACTGTGACCCCCGGGGCGGGAACAAATTTGAACCCAGGGTCAACATTTGAACAAACTTAGTAGAGGACCATAAGCTGATGCTACACGTAATACATGAGAGCTCTGTGCCTTGTGGTTTCAGAGAAGAAGATTTAAAGTTTTTTCCTATATGTCTGTATGAAAAACATGCAGAATCTCAATATACACACTTTCGACCCCCGGGACAAGGCCATTTTTGACCCCGGGGACTTCATTTGAAAGAACTTGATAGTCTAGGCATTGGCGATCATTTTAAAAGAAAAACTGTTGAAATCTGTCCAGCGGTTCTTGAGAAGAAGATTTTTTAAGGTTTCGACTATATATGGTAATGGCGGCCATCTTGGATGTCGCGCTGACCTTATTTTAACAAATCTAAAAAGCATTCTTCTAAGGATCACCCATGTGAAGTTTATTCAAAATTAGCCAAGCGGTTTCTGAGAAGTCGTTCGAAGAAAAGTTGACGACGACGACGATGGACGACGGACGAAGAGCGATCCCAATAGATCACCTTGATACTTCGGCTCAGGTGATCTAAAAACACTTATAGCGAGGGTTGGAATTCCCTATCTTTACCTATCTTTACCGGATACCCATAAAAGATTCTTATAATCTTAAATGTCATTGTGAATATGTCCTAGTGAAAGTATAAAGGGCCATAACCATGTCATTATTTTTTCGAAAATCAACTTGACTCAAGCTCAACATTTTGATACAAACAGCTTCATGGCAACAAACAGACTTTATACCTAAAACTTTTTTTACTGCAATGATTGGAAACGGTTTCTTATTTGTTATATAGTGCTATTATGGCTTATTTTATTTAGAAATGATGGCTCGTGTGCTCTAGATGGATAACTGGACTATGCTATGTACCAATTTATTTCATGTGAAACGCACAAATAAAAGGGAAAAGATTCTGCCATAAGTATTCTTTCTAACATTATGTTTACATCATTATTGTTGAATTACAGTCATGTACTATATGCTTGACACTGTCCATGTTTGGTTTGGTTAAAAATTCACTCGACCATACCCCATCCATTTTAGCAAAACTTTTCACAGAAAAGACCGGCTGGCGTTAGCATTACTGTTAACCTTTCTGCTAAGCTCATATCTCAGAAACTGCATGACAGAATTCAATGAATATTCACATATGTATTCAGTATACATAGACAGCAAGTCACATAACTCTGAAACCTATTTTGACAAGGTTATGCCACTATTTGTAACCTTTTTCGGTAAGCTAATATCTCAAAATTGCTTCTTGCAATTTCTTGGCCTTTCATCTTTCCATAAAGAATACATCTAGCAAGTTACGTTTCATGTTAACTACACATAATCCGCCGTGAAAGATGGTGCTTCTATTTGATGTTCTTCCTCAACATAACTTGTTAGATGTAATCTTTATGGAGAGATCAGGGCCGAGTTATGGTCCTTTACAGGTTTAATACACTAACTTTGTCCGGACTAGTGCTGCTGAACCCCTGGAACTTTGCAGGAATGATCAATATCCAATCTAGTTGCGCAAGTCATGGCCATGTTCCGGTTTAATGATTTTTGACACAGTTATGGCCCCTTATATACAAACTTTATCCGGACTAGTTTTCCCGAACTTCTGGTTGGATTTCAATGAAACTTTTCAGGAATGATCAGTACCAAGCTTAGTTGCGCATATCCTTGTCATGTTCCGGTTGAATGATATTTGGTGGAGTTGTGGCTCTATAAAATGTTTTAAACAAACTTTCTGGACTAGTTCTCCTCAACCATCATTCGAATGGCTTTCAACCAAACTTGGTTGCGTATATCATTGTCTTGTTCTGGTTGAACGATTTTTCATGGAGTTATGGCCCTTTAAAGGTTTTAATACATAAGCTTTGTCTCGGCTACTCCTGATTCACTGCCTGGATTTCCATGTAACTTTGTGGGGATATAACCATTACCCCCCAAACCTAGTTGCACGTCTTCGTCGTGTTCCAGTTTAATGATTTTTGGCGGATTTATGGCCCTTTCTCCTGTTGGGGAGACATCTGTTTTTACTAAAAACAACCCCTAGTTCTAATTTAGTATGGTTATTTTAGGGACTCGAGGCACAACAATTATATAAAACGAGTTTTGACCACCTGCATAAAGGGGCCCCTCTACAGGTGGTCAAAACCCATTTTATACAATTGTTGTGCCACGATTCCCTGAATAACCGTACCATATTAGAACTAGGGCCGCTTGTTTAAATTATTAGCATGGGTCAAGGGTAAGTTTCTGTTGTGGGTGTTGTTGTTTTGTGTGTTTTTTTTGCAATGTTTTAAAAGATTCAGTACTGATGGAAATTGTATGACAACCCTTGATATAATAGCGGTTTTAGCCAGTAGAGCGTCCACATGCCCTTTTGGGCCTCTTGTTTTTATTATTATTATTCCTGGAATAAAAAAAACTCACATAAAAGCAAGAAACAAATGTGTCCAAGGAACACGGATGCCTCCACTAAAAACAATCAAAAAACGTATACGAAAAAAGTCGAAACTCCGGTAATACCAAGGTGGATTTTCACGCCAAATCGATATGCACATCTTGATATCATAGGTAAGCATTCTTTAAAGCTTCGAAACAATCGGTTGAAAACTGAGGGAGGAGATAGACTCGCAAGATATTTTAACGTAAAATCTGAAGAAAAACGGACAGACACTCGGGACAGACATGGCCAACGCAATATGCCCCCTCACCATTCAGTGGTGGGTGCATAAAAAGTAACAGATCAACTGGCAATAAAAACCAGTGTGAGTGGCAAAACATTATAACCAATTAAATTCGAGAAAACCAATAAAAACAAGAAAATCATAGAACCGAAGGATGCTCCCCGAAATGTATCCTCAACTTATCGTGTGGACATGTATCACACGGCTGTATTCAATTTGAAACATATCTGTAAAGAAACCAATATGTATCAGTAGTTTATGAGTTATGCTCCTATTATCATTGTGTGAAGTTTCATTACAGTCCAATTAGTTTTCGGGTTATGCTCCGGACAAGAATTGTAAGTATAAAATTACAAAGGGCAGGGTTTCCCCCAGGATCATAAGGCATGTCGCATGCAACATGCCTTCCAGGAAAAGAAAGGAAAAACAACATGCCTTCATCAGAGCAACATGCCTTAAGATTTTCTTAATTTTCATGAATAACAGATTTAAAAGAAGAAAAATTGAATTTCTATGGTGATTCTTGTTCCTTTTGCACCAAAATCATAAAAGTATGTTATTTTGCCATTTTGCCATTAATAGGCACTATTTTTTTCAATCCCAGTTTGGTAAATGTAATGTCAGACAACATGCCTTCACAATTTTCTGGGGGAAACCCTGCAAAGGGCAATAACTCTAATTTGAATGAAGATAAGAGTTATGGTTCTTGTGATCTGCACCACCTCTCATTGCCCACTATCAGTGTTTGAAGTGTCATTGCAGTCCTATAAGTAGCTTTTGAGTTATGGTCCAGACGATATCCGGACGGACGTCCCCACGGATGGTACCTTAAGTGTTTTTTCCTTTGTTTAAGATCAAAGGAAAGACCACAAACAATAGGCTTAAGTGGTTACAGATGAATTGTATTGAATTCCTTTGTGTTAAGCCTCACCTCCTACCACCTAATGTAGTGAACGTGTGCTCGGACAGACAGATGGATGGATGGAATCAGACAGAGCAGCAACTGTATGCTCTCTTTGGGGAGCATAAAAATGGGGAATAACAATTAAGCAATTTATCTCACATTTAATACATTTAATAATTTAGCAGATCTTGTCCTGATGACCTGTTGACCATGTCCATTGTAGACACTATAAAGTCTTCAGTAACAAAAGTGGGTCAGATGAAGAGGTCAGTTAAATTCAGAGAAGGTGTTTTTTTTAAAGATTTTGCAATAATACTTTTTAAACTGTGACCACAGGCATGCTAAATTTTAACCCGATGGTTCCCATTCAAACAAACTAGATAGCAAACCATAAGCTTATGCTATACTCAGTACATTTAACAAGATGCCCAAGAGGGCCTGTATTGCTCTACTGGTTATATATGGAGTCTGTCGTTGGTAACACTACATCGATATGCGCAACTAGGCTTGGTACTGATCATCGCTGCAAGGTTCGATGAAATCCAGCCAGGGGTTCAGGAGAACTAGTCTGGACAAAGCTTGTGTACTAAAACCTTTAAAGTGCCATAACTCCGCCAAAAATCAATCAACTGGAACACGGCGAAGGTATGCACAACTAGGCTTTATACTGATCAACCTTGCCAAGTTTCTCTGAAATCCGGCCAGGGGTTCAGAAGAACTAGTCCAGACAAAGTTTTATGTTTTAAATCCTATAAAGGGCCTTTAACTTCGCCAAAAATCTTACAGCTGGAACAAGGCTTGGTATTGATCATTCCTGCAAAGTTTCATTGAAATTCGGCCAGGGGTTCAGAAGAACTAGACCGGACAAAGTTTGTGTACTAAAACCTTTAAAGGGCCTCTCCAAATCATTCAACCAGAACACAGTGACGATATGCACAACTAGGCTTGATACTGATCATCCCTGCAAACTTTCATTGAAATTCGGCCAAATGAAGTCTCTGTTGTCTTAATGAGGTAAAATACAGCATTTTTAACTAAATCAAGGGCCATAACATATTTCGTAGATTTTGGACCTTTCTGAGCAAGTTTTTGATCCTGAAATTACACACCACACCATACCACCAAGCACACAAATTGTTTGGACTAATTAGTAATGATGTACAACTGTGCATTACAGGGACCAGAGGCGATCACACCATAATAACGTGTTTCAGATTCATATTCAACACGCAGATGCACTTAATTAGGGCCCATTATTCCTACTATTTAATTATTTATTGCATAAGCACATTTCATCAGAAACAGAAGCACATTTTGAACATTTCTATTTGAATTGACACCAATCCCTCTTTTAGATTACCTCAAGTCCATTTAAAAACTTCAATATTGGGGCCTGGAGTTTTGCCGCTTTAATATACCTACCGGTAGTTCTTTGAAAACCATTAACCTTAGTATTATCCATGTGGAGTTCAGCTGAAATTGATTAAACGGTTTCTGGTGAGTTGTTTAAAGCTATTGTTGATGGACTGACATACAGACGAACAGATGAATAAATGACAGACAAAAAATTATCACAATAGCTCACTTGAGCCTTTGGTTGTGGTGAGCTAAACACAAACGTACAATTTTGCTCGTTTAGACCGTAGTTGGGAGAGGTGGCTATCAACAATGCTTCTTCTTTCTCTTCTCTCCCTCGCTTCAATTTTGGTTCTGTAGAAAAGTTAAAACATAACAGCTGTTTAGCTATGAAAAACAGTTAGATTTAATGCAGGTAAGGTCAAAATTGAATTGTCGGATAATTAGGTGTTAAATGTATACAATTTTCAGTTGGTACTTCAAAACAGTGTCAGATAACGGTTCCGCTAAACCAAGGGTCACTGTACATAGAACATATAAGGATTTCGCCAGTGCCAAGACAAACGGTCGGATACAACAGGATGTCGGATAGAAGTGGATTCACTGTAGGAAAAAAAGGTCCACTTTTTTGATAAAAATAAAGGATTTTTTAAATTTAGTTTACTAACCAGTGTTGATGCAAGTAAGAAGTTATCGCTTCTTGTAGATCTTTAAAACATTTTTTTATACATGTCAACATTGTAACAATATAAATATCATATTTCATCCTTCTCACAGATATTTACCGTAATAAACCTGAATAAAACGTTCACTGATTAATTTGTGCATAGCATGTTGAGCATGGAAAAAAACAATAACTATTTATATACTTACTGTGATGTCATAATCATACATGTACTTGTCAAAACAGTACTTATTTTTGACCGTTCCGCGTCATAATCAGGAAACAGCATACAGTTATTTCATGGAGAATAAGTAATAAAACAGTTACTTCATGGGTGTTTTTGGAACTAAAAACTATTGTTCCTCGGTAGTGGAGACCTGGGAAACTGATTGCCCGAGGCTGCTAGGCCGAGGGCAATAGTTTCCCAGGTCATCCCGGATACCGAGGGACGTGAAGTGGGGGCAATATAGGAATCATGCTGTCCATATAAAAATAACTTGCTGTGACGCTGTCATGACATCTATAAAGTGTTGCTGACATCGACGTCATCCGTCGAATAAAGCTAAAACATTTTGCTTAAATATCCATTATTTAAAATGTAACAGATCATTTAACTGCTGAGCTAGATTAGCTGTACAGGGAAATCATTCAGTTGATGTTAATCGTGTTATACTGACGGGATAATTCTTCGCGCATTCAGATCGAACATGAAACGGTTCATTGACAGGGAGGGCAACAGTCAAACTGTTTCACCCCAGCTTGGTGAGTGACTAAAATTGTGAGAAACAGTCAGAAATGAAATCATTTACATAGAGAGTTAGGTAATAATATAAAATGTTCCACACCAGGGTATAGACCGTTTTCTACAGGAGTAAATGGGATGTATAGGTATATAACCAGAAGGGTGTTCCACGGAACACTTGTCACCTGCCATGTGCTTATTTGACCAAGTACAATCTAACTATAAACTTTAAAGACACAGGGTGCAATCCTTCATGAATTATGGAGAACTGTATAAAGTTTCATGACCATAGGTCAATACTTTGCCAAGTTATGAGCTAGGTTAGGCTGGTAAACGTTTTATGAAAAGGGTGCATAACTCTGCCAAAATGAAGGTCAAGAGTTATTGGAGTGTAACGACATTCCTTCAGTTAAGACAAATATGTGTGTGAAGTTTCATGAACATGAGTTTGGTTAGGTTGCAGGATAGTTTTATGAAAAGTGGGCATAACTCTGCTGAAATGAAATGGAGTTACTGGTAGTGGGCAGCAATATTCTGTGTGGTAAGATGAATATATATGTGAAGTTTCATGAACATAGGTAAACTACTTAAAGGGACACTGTCTGTAAGTAAGCAGATATTGAGCATAACCAAATAACCGTCTGACTTTTATTCAGTGAAATGTATACTTGAAAACATGAGCATAGACCCTAAGAAGTCTGTAGTAATGCATTCATGAGTTTGAAAAAAAAGCTTTAATTATTATTTGTAAATAAAGTGGGACCCACAATATTTACCTTTCTGCGATCACGTGACTTCCATTAATTAGCTCATTAGGTTTTCACCATAGTATGTATTGCGTAATATGTATAGCCCGCTTAGCTCAGTCGGGAGCGATGTCGACAACTTCGCGCTCACGCTGATTATTATTACCGCGAGTGTATTTTTAGTTTGGGCTGCGAGTTCAAACGCCCAAAGCGTTTTTTTCTTTTTTGTACCGCGATTGAATTCCGTCAAACAATCTTGCTTTTAATTAGTAAATATTCAATAATGTTAAGTGTGTAATGTTTGCGAACATAATTAGTGTGTGTTTTATAAGCTAAAAGTTACGGACATTGTCCCTTTAAGTTATGGCTAGTTATGAGCCTGGTTAGGTTGCAGGTTAAAGTTTTATGAAAGGGGTCAGAACTCTTGTCAAAATAAAAGTCAAGAGTTATTGGACAAATGTAACAGCATTCCTTAGTATAATTAAGATAAAGATGTGTGTGAAGTTTCATGAACATATGTCAAATACTTTTCAAGTTATGGCCAAGGTTAGGTTGCAGTTTGAAAGTGTGACCGAGACGACCATGCTATATGCAGGCGACTCAATAAAATGAGTTATAGTTATACAATCCTTGAAGGTTGTATATATATGCTGACTGTAATTAAAGGTGTTTGATATAATACTTTGAACAAACCTTTTCCCAAACAGCTGACTTGGATGTGGGAGTTTGTTCAAAGCAGGAAGGCATTCCAGAGGATCCTCAAATATGTTGTAATCTTGCATGTCCGGCCTTCCATCTTCAAACTGTCGCGGTAATGAACTGGAATCGTCATCAGAGACTGGTTCACATCTTGATACCAGCGAACTGTATTGCTGAACAGTAACAAAATCAAACTAGTCTTTCATGACCACACTTTCTGCTTTTTGTTTGGCCTCATACTCATTAGACAGAACCAATATAAACTTGACTGATTTTTCCCAACTGTGACAGAATTGTTTTCCAATCAGAAAGCTGCAATCTCTCAGAAATTGAGAAAAAGCATTAATTCTGCAATATGTTTTTGTTAAGTCGGTCATTATTTTAAATAATTGATGAAAATATGAATAAAGCATAGTACTGTCACATTTACTTAAAGAAACTAACCCGCCAATTAACGACAAAATTTTACTCACAATTTTTTTATCAAAACTCTGTCCAGGTGTTCAAGTCATATAGTAATGTATATGTGCTGATTGAAAGTATAAGTTTATTCATGTATTCTTAAAATACCCATGATTGAATATGCGTAAAATGAATTATGAATTGGTAACTCTTAATTCGACACTCCATTTTTGGAGTATTACCTGGCTGGTTCAAGCCGTTTATACTGCGTCTATAGAGTTTGGATTCACAAAACGTATCCCTCATTGTCCGCAGGTTTAAAAACAGTGTACACATGTTGTAAAATTAGGTGTTTTTTGCAGGATAGCTACTTTAATTGATGAAATCTTCCATCTTTCCCAAAATAAGACCAGCGCATTTACCCCCTTAATGGACAAGCCTGGGCCTCTTCCCAATTTTTTGGAAAAAAGCCCCCAAAAAAACACCCTGATTTATTATATGATGTAATATCTACTTAAATTCCAGGCAACTGAATTGCTGAATACAAGCAGCGATGACCCGTCTAAGTAGACCATGCTGAATACAAGCTAGGACAGCCTGGTCTAAGTAGACCACACTGAATACAAGCGGAGATAGACTGGTCTAAATAGACCATTCTGAATACAAGCACATACAGACCAGTCTAAGTAGACCATGCTGAATACAAACACAGACAGACGGGTCTAAGTAGACCATGCTGAATACAAGCACACACAGACTGGTCTAAGTAGACCATGTTGAATACAAACACAGACAGATCGGTCTATGTAGACCATGCTGAATACAAGCACAGACAGACCAGTCTAAGTAGACCTTGCTGAATACAAGCAACGAAAGACCGGTCTAAGTAGACCATTCTGAATACAAGCACATACAGACTGGTCTAAGTAGACCATGTTGAATACAAACACAGACAGATCGGTCTATGTAGACCATGCTGAATACAAGCACAGACAGACTGATCTAAGTTGACCATGCTGAATACAAGCATATAAGCACAGACAGACCGGTCTAAGTAGACCATGCTAAATACAAGCACAGTCAGACCGGTCTAAGTAGACCATGCTGAATATAAACACAGACAGACCGGTCTAAGTAGACCATGCTGAATACAAGCACAGACAGACTGGTCTAAGTAGACCTTGCTGAATACAAGCACAGACTGGTCTAAGTAGACCATGATGAATACACGCACAAACAGTCCGGTCTAAGTAGACCATGCTGAATACAAGCACAGTCAGTCTGGTCTAAGTAGACCATGCTGAATACAAGCAGTCTAAGAAAACCTTGCTGAATACAAGCACCAACAGACCGATCTAAGTAGACCATGTTGAATACAAGCACAGACAGGCCAGTCTAAGTAGACCTTGCTGAATACAAACACAGACAGACCGGTCTAAGTAGTCCATGCTGAATACAAACACAGACAGACCGGTCTAAGTAGACCTTGCTGTATACAAGCACAGACAGACTGGTCTAAGTAGACCATGCTGAATACAAGCACAGTCAGTCTGGTCTAAGTAGACCATGCTGAATACAAGCACAGTCAGTCTGGTCTAAGTAGACCATTCTGAATACAAGCGCAGACAGACCTGTCTAAGTAGACCTTGTTAAATACAAGCACCAACAGACCGATCTAAGTAGACCATGCAGTATACAAGCACAGTCAGTCTGGTCTAAGTAGACCATGCTGAATACAAGCGCAGACAGACCTGTCTAAGTAGACCTTGCTGAATACAAGCACAGACAGACCGGTCTAAGTAGACCTTGCTGAATACAAACAGACAGACCGGTCTAAGTAGACCATGTTGAATACAAGCACAGACAGACCGGTCTAAGTAGACCTTGCTGAATACAAACACAGACAGAACGGTCTAAGTAGACCATGCTGAATACAGACACAGACAGACCGGTCTAAGTAGACCTTGCTGAATACAAGCACAGACAGACTGGTCTCAGTAGACCATGCTGAATACAAGCACAGTCAGTCTGGTCTAAGTAGACCATGCTGAATACAAGCAGTCTAAGAAAACCTTGCTGAATACAAGCACCAACAGACCGATCTAAGTAGACCATGTTGAATACAAGCACCTTGCTGAATACAAACACAGACAGACCGGTCTAAGTAGACCTTGCTGAATACAAGCACAGACAGACTGGTCTAAGTAGACCTTGCTGAATACAAGCACAGACAGACCGGTCTAAGTAGACCATGCTGAATACAAGCAGTCTAAGTAGATCATGCTGAATACAAGCACAGACAGACTGGTCTAAGTAGACCTTGTTGAATACAAGCACACAGACTGGTCTAAGTAGACCATGTTGAATACAAGCACAGACTGGTCTAAATAGACCATGCTGAATACAAGCAAACACAGACTGGTCTAAGTATACCATGCTGAATACAAGCATACAAGCACAGTCAGTCTGGTCTAAGTAGACCATGCTGAATACAAACACAGACAGACCGGTCTAAGTAGACCTTGCTGAGTACAAACAGACAGACCGGTCTAAGTAGACCATGTTGAATACAAGCACAGACAGACCGGTCTAAGTAGACCTTGCTGAATACAAACACAGACAGACCGGTCTAAGTAGACCGTGCTGAATACAAACACAGACAGACCGGTCTAAGTAGACCTTACTGAATACAAGCACAGACAGACTGGTCTAAGCAGACCATGCTGAATACAAGCACAGTCAGTCTGGTCTAAGTAGACCATGCTGAATACAAGCAGTCTAAGAAAACCTTGCTGAATACAAGCACCAACAGACCGATCTAAGTAGACCATGTTGAATACAAGCACAGACAGACCAGTCTAAGAAGACCTTGCTGAATACAAACACAGACAGACCGGTCTAAGTAGACCATGCTGAATACAAGCAGTCTAAGAAAACCTTGCTGAATACAAGCACCAACAGACCGATCTAAGTAGACCATGTTGAATACAAGCACAGACAGACCAGTCTAAGTAGACCTTGCTGAATACAAACACAGACAGACCGGTCTAAGTAGACCATGCTGAATACAAACACAGACAGACCGGTCTAAGTAGACCTTGCTGAATACAAGCACAGACAGACTGGTCTAAGTAGACCATGCTGAATACAAGCACAGTCAGTCTGGTCTAAGTAGACCATGCTGAATACAAGCACAGTCAGTCTGGTCTAAGTAGACCATGCTGAATACAAGCGCAGACAGACCTGTCTAAGTAGACCTTGCTGAATACAAGCACCAACAGACCGATCTAAGTAGACCATGCAGTATACAAGCACAGTCAGTCTGGTCTAAGTAGACCATGCTGAATACAAGCGCAGACAGACCTGTCTAAGTAGACCTTGCTGAATACAAGCACAGACAGACCGGTCTATGTAGACCTTGCTGAATACAAGCACAGACAGACCGGTCTAAGTAGACCATGCTGAATACAAGCAGTCTAAGTAGTTCATGCTGAATACAAGCACAGACAGACTGGTCTAAGTAGACCTTGTTGAATACAAGCACACAGACTGGTCTAAGTAGACTATGTTGAATACAAGCACAGACTGGTCTAAATAGACCATGCTGAATACAAGCAAACACAGACTGGTGTAAGTATACCATGTTGAATACAAGCACAGTCAGTCTGGTCTAAGTAGACCATGCTGAATACAAGCACAGACTGGTCTAAGTAGACCATGCTGAATACAAGCATACAATCACAGTCGGTCTGGTCTAAGCAGACCATGCTGAATACAAGCACAGTAAGTCTGGTCTAAGTAGACCATGCTGAATACAAGCACAGACAGACCGGTCTAAGTAGACCTTGCTGAATACAAACAGACAGACCGGTCTAAGTAGACCTTGCTGAATACAAACACAGACAGAACGGTCTAAGTAGACCATGCTGAATACAGACACAGACAGACCGGTCTAAGTAGACCTTGCTGAATACAAGCACAGACAGACTGGTCTCAGTAGACCATGCTGAATACAAGCACAGTCAGTCTGGTCTAAGTAGACCATGCTGAATACAAGCATTCTAAGAAAACCTTGCTGAATACAAGCACCAACAGACCGATCTAAGTAGACCATGTTGAATACAAGCACAGACAGACCGGTCTAAGTAGACCATGCTGAATACAAACACAGACAGACCGGTAGACCTTGCTGAATACAAGCACAGACAGACTGGTCTAAGTAGACCATGCTGAATACAAGCACAGTCAGTCTGGTCTAAGTAGACCATGCTGATTACAAGCAGTCTAAGAAAACCTTGCTGAATACAAGCACCAACAGACCGATCTAAGTAGACCATGTTAAATACAAGGAAAGACAGACCGGTCTAAGTAAATCATCTGAATACAAGCACAGTCAGTCTGGTCTAAGTAGACCATGGTAAGTAGACTATGCTGAATACAAGCATATGAGTCTGATCTAAGTAGACCATGTTGAATACAAGCACAGACTGGTCTAAGTAGACCATGCTGAATACAAGCATACAAGCACAGACAGTCTGGTCTAAGTAGACCATGCTGATTACAAGCACAGACTGGTCTAAGTAGACCATGCTGAATACAAGCATACAATCACAGTCGGTCTGGTCTAAACAGACCATGCTGAATACAAGCACAGTCAGTGACAGTCTGGTCTAAGTAGACCATGCTGAATACAAGCACAGACAGACTGGTCTAAGTAGACCATGCTGTATACAAGCACAGTCGGTCTGGTCTAAACAGACCATGCTGAATACAAGCACAGTCAGTCTGGTCTAAGTAGACCATGCTGAATACAAGCACAGACAGACTGGTCTAAGTAGACCATGCTGAATACAAGCACAGACAGACTGGTCTAAGTAGACCATGCTGAATACAAGTGCAGACAGACCTGTCTTAGTAGACCTTGCTGAATACAAGCACAGACAGACCAGTCTATGTAGACCTTGCTGAATACAAGCACAGACAGACCAGTCTAAGTAGACCATGCTGAATACAAGCAGTCTAAGTAGATCATGCTAAATACAAGCACAGACAGACTGGTCTAAGTAGACCTTGTTGAATACAAGCACACAGACCGGTCTAAGAAGACCATGTTGAATACAAGCACAGACTGGTCTAAATAGACCATGCTGAATACAAGCAAACACAGACTGGTCTAAGTATACCATGCTGAATACAAGCATACAAGCACAGTCAGTCTAGTCTAAGCAGACCATGCTGAATACAAGCACAGTCAGTCTGGTCTAAGTAGACCATGCTGAATACAAGCATACAAGCAAAGTCAGTCTGGTCTAAGTAGACCGTGCTGAATACAAGCACAGACAGACTGGTCTAAGTAGACCATGTTGGATACAAGCACAGACTGGTCTAAGTATACCATGCTGAAAACAAGCACAGTCAGTATGGTCTAAGTAGACCATGCTGAATACAAGCACAGACTGGTCTTAGTAGACCATGCTGAATACAAGCATACAATCACAGTCGGTCTGGTCTAAGCAGACCATGCTAAATACAAGCACAGTCAGTCTGGTCTAAGTAGACCATGCTGAATACAAGCAGTCTAATTAGACCTTGCTGAATACAAGCACAGACAGACTGGTCTAAGTAGACCATGCAGTATACAAGCACAGTCAGTCTGGTCTAAGTAGACCATGCTGAATACAAGCGCAGACAGACCTGTCTAAGTAGACCTTGTTAAATATAAGCACAGACAGACCGGTCTATGTAGACCTTGCTGAATACAAGCACAGACAGACCGGTCTAAGTAGACCATGCTGAATACAAGCAGTCTTAAGTAGATCATGCTGAATACAAGCACAGACAGACTGGTCTAAGTAGACCTTGTTGAATACAAGCACACAGACCGGTCTAAGTAGACCATGTTGAATACAAGCACAGAAAGACCGGTCTAAATAGACCATGCTGAATACAAGCAAACACAGACTGGTCTAAATATACCATGCTGAATACAAGCATACAAGCACAGTCAGTCTGGTCTAAGTAGACCATGCTGAATACAAGCACAGACTGGTATAAGTAGACCATGCTGAATACAAGCATACAATCACAGTCGGTCTAAGCAGACCATGCTGAATACAAGCACAGTCAGTCTGGTCTAAGTAGACCATGCTGAATACAAGCAGTCTTAAGTAGACCTTGCTGTAAGGAGACCTTGCTGAATACAAGCACAGTCAGTCTGGTCTAAGTAGACCATGCTGAATACAAACAGACAGACCGGTCTAAGTAGACCATGTTGAATACAAGCACAGAAAGACCGGTCTAAGTAGACCTTGCTGAATACAAACACAGACAGACCGGTCTTAGTAGACCTTGCTGAATACAAGCACAGACAGACTGGTCTAAGTAGACCATGCTGAATACAAGCACAGTCAGTCTGGTCTAAGTAGACCATGCTGAATACAAGCAGTCTAAGAAAACCTTGCTGAATACAAGCACCAACAGACCGATCTAAGTAGACCATGTTGAATACAAACACAGACAGACCGGTCTTAGTAGACCTTGCTGAATACAAGCACAGACAGACTGGTCTAAGTAGACCATGCTGAATACAAGCACAGTCAGTCTGGTCTAAGTAGACCATGCTGAATACAAGCAGTCTAAGAAAACCTTGCTGAATACAAGCACCAACAGACCGATCTAAGTAGACCATGTTGAATACAAGCACAGACAGACCGGTCGAAGTAGACCTTGCTGAATACAAACACAGACAGACCGGTCTAAGTAGACCATGCTGAATACAAACACAGACAGACCGGTCTAAGTAGACCTTGCTGAATACAAGCACAGACAGACTGGTCTAAGTAGACCATGCTGAATACAAGCACAGTCAGTCTGGTCTAAGTAGACCATGCTGAATACAAGCAGTCTAAGAAGACCTTGCTGAATACAAGCACCAACAGACCTATCTAAGTAGACCATGCAGTATACAAGCACAGTCAGTCTGGTCTAAGTAGACCATGTTGAATACAAGCGCAGACAGACCTGTCTAAATAGACCTTGCTGAATACAAGCACCAACAGACCAATCTAAGTAGACCATGCAGTATACAAGCACAGTCAGTCTGGTCTAAGTAGACCATGTTGAATACAAGCGCAGACAGACCTGTCTAAGTAGACCATGCTGAATACAAGCAGTCTAAGTAGATCATGCTGAATACAAGCACAGACAGACTGGTCTAAGTAGACCTTGTTGAATACAAGCACACAGACCGGTCTAAGTAGACCATGTTGAATACAAGCACAGACTGGTCTAAATAGACCATGCTGAATACAAGCAAACACAGACTGGTCTAAGTATACCATGCTGAATACAAGCATACAAGCACAGTCAGTCTGGTCTAAGTAGACCATGCTGAATACAAGCACAGACTGGTCTAAGTAGACCATGCTGAATACAAGCATACAATCACATTCGGTCTGGTCTAAGCAGACCATGCTGAATACAAACACAGTCAGTCTGGTCTAAGTAGACCATGCTGAATACAAGCAGTCTTAAGTAGACCTTGCTGAAAGTAGACCTTGCTGAATACAAGCACAGTCAGTCTGGTCTAAGTAGACCATGCTGAATACAAGCACAGACAGACCGGTCTAAGTAGACCTTGCTGAATACAAACAGACAGACCGGTCTAAGTAGACCATGTTGAATACAAGCACAGACAGACCGGTCTAAGTAGACCTTGCTGAAAACAAACACAGACAGACCGGTCTAAGTAGACCATGTTGAATAGAGACACAGACAGACCGGTCTAAGTAGACCTTGCTGAATACAAGCACAGACAGACTGGTCTCAGTAGAACATGCTGAATACAAGCACAGTCAGTCTGGTCTAAGTAGACCATGCTGAATACAAGCAGTCTAAGAAAACCTTGCTGAATACAAGCACCAACATACCGATCTAAGTAGACCATGTTGAATACAAGCACAGACAGACCAGTTTAAGTAGACCTTGCTGAATACAAACACAGACAGACCTGTCTAAGTAGACCATGCTGAATACAAACACAGACAGACCGGTCTAAGTAGACCTTGCTGAATCCAAGCACAGACAGACTGGTCTAAGTAGACCATGCTGAATACAAGCACAGTCAGTCTGGTCTAAGTAGACCATGCTGAATACAAGCAGTCTAAGAAAACCTTGCTGAATACAAGCACCAACAGACCGATCTAAGTAGACCATGTTGAATACAAGGAAAGACAGACCGGTCCAAGTAAATCATCTGAATACAAGCATACAAGCACAGTCAGTCTGGTCTAAGTAGACCATGGTAAGTAGACCATGCTGAATACAAGCATATGAGTCTGATCTAAGTAGACCATGTTGAATACAAGCACAGACTGGTCTAAGTAGACCATGCTGAATACAAGCATACAAGCACAGACAGTCTGGTCTAAGTAGACCATGCTGAATACAAGCACGGACTGGTCTAAGTAGACCATGCTGAATACAAGCATACAATCACAGTCGGTCTGGTCTAAACAGACCATGCTGAATACAAGCACAGTCAGTCTGGTCTAAGTAGACCATGCTGAATACAAGCACAGACAGACTGGTCTAAGTAGACCATGCTGAATACAAGCATACAATCACAGTCGGTCTGGTCTATACAGACCATGCTGAATACAAGCACAGTCAGTCTGGTCTAAGTAGACCATGCTGAATACAAGCACAGACAGACTGGTCTAAGTAGACCATACTGAATACAAGCGCAGACAGACCTGTCTTAGTAGACCATGCTGAATACAAGCACAGACAGACCAGTCTATGTAGACCTTGCTGAATACAAGCACAGACAGACCAGTCTAAGTAGATCATGCTGAATACAAGCAGTCTAAGTAGATCATGCTGAATACAAGCACAGACAGACTGGTCTAAGTAGACCTTGTTGAATACCAGCACACAGACCGGTCTAAGTAGACCATGTTGAATACAAGCAAACACAGACTGGTCTAAGTATACCATGCTGAATACAAGCATACAAGCACAGTCAGTCTAGTCTAAGCAGACCATGCTGAATACAAGCACAGTCAGTCTGGTCTAAGTAGACCATGCTGCATACAAGCAGTCAAAGTAGACCTTGCTGAATACAAGCACAGACAGACTGGTGTAAGTAGACCATGCTGTATACAAGCACAGTCAGTCTGGTCTAAGTAGACCATGCTGAATACAAGCAGTCTAAGAAGACCTTGCTGAATACAAGCGCAGACAGACCTGTCTAAGTAGACCTTGCTGAAAACAAGCACAGACAGACCGGTCTATGTAGACCTTGCTGAATACAAGCACAGACAGACCAGTCTAAGTAGATCATGCTGAATACAAGCAGTCTAAGTAGATCATGCTGAATACAAGCACAGACAGACTGGTCTAAGTAGACCTTGCTGAATATAAGCACAGACAGATCGTTCTAAGTAGACCATGCTGAATACAAGCAGTCTAAGTAGACCATGCTAAATACAAGCACAGACAGACCTGTCTAAGTAGACCTTGCTGAATACAAGCACAGACAGACCGGTCTAAGTAGACCATGCTGAATACAAGCACAGACAGACCGTTCTAAGTAGACCATGCTGAATACAAGCAGTCTAAGTAGACCATGCTGAATACAAGCACAGACAGATCGGTCTAAGTAGACCTTGCTGAATACAAGCACAGGCAGACCGGTCTAAGTAAACCATGCTGAATACAAGCACAGACAGACCGGTCTAAGTAGACCTTGCTGAATACAAGCACAGACAGACCGGTCTAAGTAGACCATGCTGAATACAAGCACAGACAGACCGTTCTAAGTAGACCATGCTGAATACAAGCAGTCTAAGTAGACCATGCTGAATACAAGCACAGACAGATCGGTCTAAGTAGACCTTGCTGAATACAAGCACAGGCAGACCGGTCTAAGTAAACCATGCTGAATACAAGCACAGACAGACCGGTCTAAGTAGACCTTGCTGAATACAAGCACAGACAGACCGGTCTAAGTAGACCATGCTGAATACAAGCACAGACAGACCGGTCTAAGTAGACCTTGCTGAATACAAGCACAGACAGACCGGTCTAAGTAGACCATGCTGAATACAAGCACAGACAGACCGGTCTAAGTAGACCTTGCTGAATACAAGCACAGACAGACCGGTCTAAGTAGACCATGCTGAATACAAGCACAGACAGACCGGTCTAAGTAGACCTTGCTGAATACAAGCACAGACAGATCGGTCTAAGTAGACCTTGCTGAATACACGCACAGACAGACCGGTCTAAGTAGACCTAGCTGAATATAAGCACAGACAGTGTGAACTTTTTTTTTTGATTAGCTTATGACTGCACAGTATTTGATTCCCTGATGATTCTCTTGAGTATTTCTTTCTCACAACAGGTTTTATAATGCACTCAAAATTGTATTAAAAGACCATGTGATCATTTGTATAGAATTGCAAAGAATTCACGGACAAATTTCTATTAATTTTACAACTAATTTTAAAATTTAATACCATCTACATACCACTCCAAGTGTGTCGGTTACATGCTGAGTGTGTGGTGGCAGGTAACTGGAAACAAACAATTAGTCATTATATACGTGTGGTGGCAGATAACTGGAAACAATCTGTCATTACCGTGTGTGTTTGGTGGCAGGTAACTGGAAACAAACAATTAGTCATTAGTATATATGTGTTGTGGCAGGTAACTGGAAACAATCTGTCATTATCGTGTTTGTGTGGTGGCAGGTAACTGGAAACAAACAATTAGTCATTAGTATTTATGTGTGGTGGCAGATAACTGGAAACAATTAGTCATTAGTATATATGTGTGGTGGCAGGTAACTGGAAACAAAGAATTAGTCATTAGTATTTATGTGTGGTGGCAGGTAATTGGAAAAAATAGTCATTAGTATATGTGTGGTGGCAGGTAACTGGAAACAAACAATTACTCATGAGTATATATGTGTGGTGGCAGGTAACTGGAAACAATATGCCATTATCGTGTGTGTGTGGTGGCAGGTAACTGGAAACAAAAAATTAGTCAATAGTATATACGTGGTGGCAGGTAACTGGAAAAAATCTGTCATTATCATGTGTGGTGGCAGGTAACTGGAAACAAACAATTAGTCATTAGTATATATGTGTGATGGCAGGTAACTGGAAACAATCTGTCATTATCTTGTGTGGTGGCAGGTAACTGGAAACAAACAATTAGTCATTAGTATATATGTGTGGTGGCAGGTAACTGGAAACAATTAGTCATTAGTATATATGTGTGGTGGCAGGTAACTGGAAACAAACAATTAGTCATTAGTATATATGTGTGGTGGCAGGTATATGGAAACAATCTGTCATTATGATGTGTGTGTGGTGGCAGGTAACTGAAAACAATATGTCATTATGATGTGTGTGTGGTGGCAGGTAACTGGAAACAATCTGTCATTATCATGCATGTGTGGTGGCAGGTCACTAAAAACATACAGTCATTAGTATACATGTGTGGTGGCAGGTAACTGTAAACAAACTGTCATTATTGTGTGTGTGTGGTGGCAGGTAACTGGGAACGAACAGTATGTCATTGGTATATATGTGTGGTGGCAGGTAACTGGAAACAATCTGTCATTATCATGTGTGTGTGGTGGCAGCTAACTGGAAACAAACAATATGTCACTATTACATGTGTGTGGTGGCAGGTAACTGAAAACAAACAATTAGTCAATAGTATATATGTGTGGTGGCAGGTAACTGGAAACAAACAATTGGTCATTCGTATACATGTGTGGTGGCAGGTAACTGCAAATAAACTGTCATTATTGTGTGTGTGTGTGGTGGCAGGTAACTGGAAACAAACAATATGTCATTAATATATATGTGTGTGGTGGCAGGTAACTGGAAACAAACAATTAGTCATTAGTATATGTGTGGTGGCAGGTAACTGGAAACAATATGTCATTATCATGTGTGTGTGATGGCAGGTAGCTAGAAACAATCTGTCATTATCGTGTGTGTGTGGTGGCAGGTAACTGAAAACAAACAATATGTCATTAATATATATGGGTGTGGTGGCAGGTAACTGAAAACAAACAATTAGTCAATAGTATATATGTGTGGTGGCAGGTAACTGAAAACAAACAATAATCATTAGTATATGTGTGGTGGCAGTTAACTGGAAACAATCTGTCATTATCATGTGTGTGTGGTGGCAGGTAGCTAGAAACAATCTCATTATTGTGTGTGTGTGGTGGCAGGTAACTGGAAACAAACAATTAGTCAATAGTATATATGTGTGGTGGCAGGTAACTGGAAACAGTCATTATCGTGTGTGTGTGTGGTGGCAGGTAACTGGAAACAAAAAAAATAGTCAATAGTATATATGTGTGGTGGCAGGTAACTGGAAACAAACAATTAGTCATTAGTATATATGTGTGGTGGCAGGTAACTGGAAACAATATGTTATTATTATGTGTGTGTGTGTGGTGGCAGGTAACTGGAAACAAACAATATGTCATTATTACATGTGTGTGGTGGCAGGTAACTGGAAACAAACAATTAGTCATTATTGTGTGTGGTGGCAGGTAACTGGAAACAAGCAATCTATCATTATTATGTGTGTGTGGTGGCAGGTAACTGGAAACAAACAATTGTCATTATTTTATGTGTGGGGTGGTTAGTAACTGGGAAAAAAAACTTTGTCATTATTTTATGTGCAGTGGCAGATAACAGGAAACAATGAGTAATTATTATATGTGTGTGGCGGCAGGTAACTGGAAACAAAAAAATGCCATTATTATATGTGTTTGGTGGCAGGTAACTGGAATACAATCTGTCATTATTATATGTGGGTGGAAGGAGGTAACTGGAAACTGTGTCATTATGTGTGTGTGGTGGCTGGCAATGTATTAGGCAGAAATTCAAGAACTGGGTGTGCAAATATGCAAACAGGGAGTGCAAACTAATTTGCTAACATGTGTTACGCACGTTACGCGCCAATTCGCGCCAAGTGGGTGTCTTGGGTAACTTATTTTCACAGATAAAGGTGAAAAAGGTTTTTTAGATCATCTTTCTGTATACAAAACATAACAATATTAAGAAAGTAACAGTTTGGAAGTGTTGTTTAGCAAAAAAAAAAAAAAAAAAAAAAAATACCCCACCCACTCCTCCAAATGTTGGCTGCGATTTTTCAAAAACGGCAATGCAAAAGACGGCTGCACAGTTGTCTGGCTAATACACTGGTGGCAGGTAATGGGAAACAAACATCTGTAATTAATAATTACATGTATGGTCATTAATATATATGTGTGTGGTGGCATGTAACTGGAAACAATCTGTCATTATTATGTGGTTTTAGTAGCTGGTAAATGGAAATAAACAATCTGTCATTATTATGTGTGGTGGCAGGTCACTGGTTACAAATAGTCTGTCGTTATTATATGTGTGTATACTTTTAGCATAGATATACATACTCTGGATTCAAAACATATCGTAAATCCAATTTATCAGCCGAATAATAATTTACCCATGAATACTTGCATGTACAGGTAAGGGGGTTTCGCGCATGCGCGTTGCGCTAAGTTACGCACCATCTTACGAATTTATCAAATCTAAGAAAACCTAGTATACATATCGTTAATTTATTTGTTTTGGGAAAATTATTTAAGATAGCTGGCTATTTCAAAGACGAGTTGACAGACAATTCTGTATTCTTTACAGTGATTTTGTTTTAGCTTTACTAAAAACAAACTAAATAACAAACAAATACGTTCGTTTGACCGTATGTGAAACTGCGACAGTGACCTGACTTGGCAAATTAAAAAAATATATATATATATACATATCGTTGCTGATTGTTGTTTATTTTGGGAAAAGTTTTTAAGTTAGCTGGCTAATTCAAAGACACGTTAAGAGCTAATTCTTTCTGCCATAAAGTGATGTCTGTTTTAGTCCTTCCTAAAACCGAACTAAATAATAAAATATCCGTTCGTTTATCCGTAATAATTCGAAACTGCGACAATGACTTGACACGGCAAATTGTTAATATATATATATTCAGATCATTGCTGATTTGTTTCTTTTGGGAAACGTATTTAAGCTAGCTGAGAGATTATTTTTTATTCTATAAAGTGACTTCTGTTTTAACTTTAATAAACAAAATAAATAAGATGACCATATGTGAAACTGCGACAATGATCATGTGACTCGGCAAATTGTACATATACATGCATAATGATACATGTAAGTACATAAGTTAGCTGGCTCATTAGGTAACTCGACTTGATTTTGGCTTCAATTGTGTTAATCTTGTTAAATGTTCAATCACAGATATATTAGGTATGTGGTTCAAACAGGATATTCGTTTAGTGATATAGTGTTCCATATTGCAAGCCTGGCCTTCTAATTCACACCGTTCGGTACCGAATATACAGTACGGTCAACTTGTCTGTGTCGGCATTTGTATTTTGATACAATTCAGTTTTGTCACCATGTGTGCCAATATACAGGATGTAATAAGCGGTGGAATGCTTTTCTTTTTTGCTATTACACCCTTCCACCCCTAAGTCAGACGTGTCATACCGAATATACAAGGTGGTTGTGCGCGGTATTTCGGCATATTGTCCCTTTAACAATCCTCAGAAAGGCGGTAACAAATATAATCAAAAGGGTTGTCTTGTGGTTCAAATAACAGGATGTTGGTGATTGATATAATATTTCTGTTTTATCGCAAGCAAGTATCCCAAAGTCGAACGTGTCATACCGAATAAACAGGTATCGCGTCGTTCACATAATTATAAATCACGTACATCATAACTGAATTTACACAATATAAAGAAGTAATTAATTTGAATATAGTACCGTAAATAAACAGTAGTTCACTTCTTAAAATGTGTATACATTTTTATGAAAAACACTTTTTTTTATGAATTTTCAACCAATTTCAACTGCGTAATTTGAGAACAAAACAAAGGCTATACAGAAATCCAAGGACATAAACCAGATCTACACAATAATGGCATTAAGAAGGAATAATTATTTTGAATATTGTACAGTAAATGAAAGAGGAGTTGAATTTCTAGAAATGTACATCTCGATTCAAGCCGAAAACTGTAGACAAAGAAAATCAACATAGCTAGCGAGTGTATTTTCGCCGTTAAAATCCAAGTTATATTATGAATTCCATAATTTTTTTAATAAATTAAAAACAATACATGCATATTTAAATAATTTATCTCGATATTTGAAATAGATCACGTAGTAGTATGTTAATAATTCAGTTTTATGTCAGCATCAACTCCTTTCAGGATAATCGATCGCGTCAAAAATGGTCACCATGCACCTGGTACCCTGTTGTTTACCGCAGAGTAATCAGGGAACCAGCTTATTCGCCATTCGGCGGATAAATCGAGAATTAACAAGGGGCGTATAGCAGTTTCAAATCCAGGGTACCTGTATATCCATGGTTTTAGGTAACTGGAAACAAACAATCTGTCATTATTATATATGTGTGTGGTTGAAGGTAACAATTGGTCACAATTATATGTGTGTGGTGGCAGATAACTGGAAACAAACAATCTGTCATTATTATATATGTGTGTGGTTGAAGGTGACAATTGGTCACAATTATATGTGTGTGGTGGCAGATAACTGGAAACCAACAATAGTCATTATTATATGTATGTGGTGGCAGGTATCTGGAAACAAACAATATGTCATTATTATATGTGTGTGATGGCAGGTAACTGGAAACAAACAATCAGTCATTATTATATGTGTGTGGTGGCAGGTAATTGGAAACGAACAATCTGTCATTATTATATGTGTGTGGCGGCAGTAACTGGAAGCAAACAATCTGTGGTTGCAGGTAACCGAAAACAAACAATATGTCATAATTATATGTGTATGGTGGCAGGTAACTGGAAGCAAACAATCTGTGGTGGCAGGTAACTGAAACAACAATATGTCATTGTTATATGTGTGTGGTTGTAGGTAATTGGAAACAAACTGAAACAATGTGTCATTATTATATATGGGTGCAGTGGAAGGTAACTGGAAACAAACAATGTCATTGTTAAATGCGTATGGTTGCTGGTAACTGGAAAAAAACAATCTGTCATTATTAAATGTGTATGGTTGCAGGTAACTGGAAACAACAATCTGTCATTGTTATGTGTGTGGTTTTAGGTAATTGGAAACAATGTGTCATTATTATATGTGAGTAGTGGCAGGTAACTGGAAACAATGTGTCATTATTATATATGTGTCTGGTGGAAGGTAACTGAAACAACAATATGTCATTGTTATGTGTGTGGTTGTAGGTAATTGGAAACAATGTGTCATTATTATATGTGAGTGGTGGCAGGTAACTGGAAACAATGTGTCATTATTATATATATTTGTGTGGTGGCAGGTAACTGGAAACAAACAATCTGTCATTATTAAATGTGTAAGGGGAACGGTAACTGGAAACAAACAATCTATCATTAGTATATATGTGTGTGGGATGGCAGGTAACTGGAAAAAAACAATGTCATTATTATATGTATATGGTCACTGTGGTGGCAGCTAACTGGAAGCAAACAATATATGGTGGTAAGTAACCGGAAGCAAACAATGCCATAATATGTGTGTGGGGTGGCAGGTAACTGGAAACAAACAATCTGTCATTATTATATGTATGTGGTGGCAGGTAACTGGAAAAACAAGAAATTGCAGCACAGCTGCTGGAAAAAATGTTGGACAATTCTGAACATAACATTAATATTTCAGGGGTCAAGGTAGGGGAGAAGGAGAGTACAGCGAAGTGGGAAATTCACAATTATTTATATTGGTTTAATAAAACTGGATGAATGATTTATATACAGCGTTTTTTTTTCCACCATTTTGGGAATGGGTCCGTGACCGGTCAAATTGTGAAAAAACACGCGAATTTTCTCAAAATTGGGAAAAAACGCACGTTTTTTTCTCAAAATTGGGAAAAAAAATTGTTTTTGTATTTTGTTCAATTTAACAGAAAAGCAGAAGAAACGTCGAAAACCCTGGTAAAAAACTTTATTAAGTAGATTATTCTAAAACATTTTACAATTTTGGGAAGAAAAATCTGGAATTGGTAATTTTTTTTTTTTTACTCAAAATTGGGGGAAATGCTATTTTTTGGCGATTGGGAACGCTGATATATGTTGTCAATTTTTATTTAAATGAATGATATATCTCTAGGCCTGTTGTTTCATTTCAAATTAAAGTTTTATTTTAATTTCATGTTTTAATAATTTAATTTTGAGTGGTCATATTCAATATGCATATCATTATCGGAGAATTTAATATGAATGCCATTAACGGCTCATCAAAACATTATAGATTATTTAGAGCCCCCTTGAGAGAGGGGAATGATATGTGTAGGCTCATACCCTTACTCTTACCAAAGTTTCTTTGTTTTCTACATGACATAATGTGAATTCTAGTACATTTTGAAAACATTTAATTGCTAAATCCTATGATAATAACTCCGTGCGACGCCCTTAAAATCTTACAAGCATAGTCTAACATTGCTTGTCGAATTTTAGGTGAGTGATGGTGTTGGGTGGGATGATAGCCTCTGGTTCGCCCTTGTTATTTGGGGATAAGCCAATTCAATCTGTAAGGTATGATTTGAATGTTGTTTAATACTCATCAACACATTATTCGTTATTCGAGAGAGGAGATCACACACAGGAATCTGGAGCCTGACATACTTTAACGAATATATTCTTATATATAGTTCTTTAAACTAACGTGCTTGGAGGATAGACTCCAATATACAAAACCTCCCAGTTTACATCCCCATCCGAAGGACGAGGCTAATGAAAAGCGTCTTGCTGAAGAACACAAAAACGAAACTCAGTGGCGATGGTGAGGTTTCACCCCGGGTTCACCGGATTTCAAGTTCAGCGGTTGTCTATAGGGCCACACCAGCTCCTTTATAAATTATGAAGCGGTATTTAAAATATTCCTTTAAACATTTTAATGAAATTGAGACCAGACGCTCGTTTGCGCTCGCAATCATATTGTGTGTTAATGGATGACGGGGACTACAACTGTAAATAATTAAACCTTTTGTGAGATACACACATCTTAAATTCTTATTTTGGAGTTTACAGCATCATTTCACCGTGTTAACAACACTGTCATAAAATTGTTATAACATATGAATTTGTAAGCGATTTGGGGCTCCGCTTCTCGAAGCTTATGGCAGTATGTGATCTATGAATGCTCGGGTTCTCGCTTCGTGCGAATTCAAAATGTCAACTAAGGTCAACTATGAAACTGAAGAACAGGACGAATCATGACCTGTTGGCTTCGCTTTGCGAAGCTTACCAAAATATTATTGTTTTATTTAGTGTTCGGGGCTTCGCTTTGTGCGAAGCTCAATATTTTGTAATTATTAATTTTTCACGCATTACATAAGTTTACTCTGGACTACATGTACAGTAACATAGCTAGGCCCAAATGACAGCATAGGCCTATGGTTGAGGCATGGAGGCATGATCCTCCGGACTTTTTATTTCACTTTAGAATGCATTACTTTAGAATGCATTAATTAGGTAAGTAAACTGTCACAGATGTGTATCTGAAAATACCCACATCCCCTTCCCCATTGCCAGACTGGCAAACATTGCAGACCAAAGCAATTAGCACATGTTCACGCACATGACCGTTGACGTCATGTTTACAATATCGCATGACGTCATGTTTAACATATCGTACAGTTTTTTTTCTATTTTTTGGGAACATAACCCATACCGTATCAGTTGGGAATTTTAGCGTGATTTTTCATAAAATAGGGAATTTAGCACGATTTTTCATAAAATTCTGAAAAGTGTACTTCGAAGTTTGGATGATGTGATAACATGGCTTATTTTATTCAGAAATGTATGTCTCGTCTGCACTCGCTTGATAAATGGACTATTCTATGGACCAGTTTATTTCACATAAAAACAAAAAAACTTTGAGTAAAACTGTACCAAACTTTTCGAATATAAAGCGCACAATTTCTGCCATATAAGTATTCTTTCTAATATTATGTTCACATCTAGTGCTGAATTACTGTCATGTACTATATGGTTGACATTTCTCGTGCCTAAAATGCGTACATCGTTGAAAAATTCACTTGACCATATCTCATCGATTTTGGATTATTTGGATCAAAGATAGCTGACCGATACTCCTTAACATGTCGCTTATTAACAACCAAGGTCAAAAAGTTTGTGTTTCTTTTGCTTTAAATACTTTACTTCAAGTTAATAAGAAAGTTTTTTAAATTTATAATTATTATTATTTGAACATACATTTTGAAAGTATGAACTACATTTATTTAAAAATAGTTTTACCCTGAATGTGTTCCTTGTTAATACCTAATACTCAATAGAGAATGGCAGATAATTCCACTGTCTGAAAAAACGCTGATAGTAGTTGTCTCTCTTGTTCCTTTTTTATCATTACCATTTTCACAAGTTATTGTTGGTATTAAAGCGAGGGGAAAATAATGTCAATATAAGAATTAATTCACATTTTTTGCATTCATGCAAAGTTCTTGTCAATGTCAGTGAATGGCAAATTTACAATAACGCTTTGCAGTTTTTGCCATCTACTTCAGCTGTTTAAAAATGTATAAATGCCGAATATCTTATCTTGCCTGGCTGTATCAGCGGGTGTGAACTTTTACTCTAATTGTGGAACACTTTACCTTAAACTTGAAAATCTAAATGGTACATTGGGAGCGCCCCTGTCTTCATGGCCTCCATCAGGTGAACTCCCTGCCACATACTGCTGTGAAATGTTGGCAGGAGACTCCCTTCTAGCACACCTGGATTGCCTGTCAATAAAAAACAACATTTTAAGCCTCGGGATGTCTATCAGGGGCCGTTTGGCTATGAGGAGTCAGTGGCGTAGCTGCCTACTATAGGCACTGTAGGCACATTGTTCCCAGATATAAAAAAAAATAAAAATGCCAAAACTGCAATAAAAAGTGAGTGGGGTAGTGGGTGGAGGGGTATGGTCAGCTCATACCAATTTTTACTCGTGGTCTTTTCAGGGAAAAAAAGTCGGAACTGTGTTCGCTCGCGGTCTTCGGAACCAGGCACACCATATGATTGTGCAAAATTTAGAAAGATTTTCAGAAAGCAAGTATTCATATTAATATATGTTATTTTGTTCTGTTCCAGTGTTCTAAAGATGGAGATAAGGTAGCTGCAGCAGCTGTTATTCATAAACACAGCATAAAGAGCCGCCTGCCTGACAAGGCCTTAAATTATATTCAGGAAATATGATGATGATCATTTTGTAATATTTTTTGATTCCCTTTCATCTCTTCAAGCACTGGGTAATATGAAACACGATAACCCAGTTGTGCTTCAGCTTTTAGAAAAGTAGAATTCTCTTATAGTTGATAATGTTATTATTTTCTGCTGGCTTCCAAGCCATGTAGGAATATGTGGTAATGATAGAGCTGATAGTGCTGCTAAAGCAGCATTAGGTTTACATATATCTAATACTAAATTACCTTATACCAATTTTAAAAGTTGTATTAACACATTTATTCGTAACTCTTGGCAAGCCGCTTGGGATTTGTCAGTTAACAATAAACTCCATTCAATTAAACCGTTACTTGGAGAATGGCATTCTTCTAGTAGACCCATTCATTGAGAAGAAGTTCTCCTAGCCCGGTGCAGGATAAGGCATACACGTTATACTCATTCATATTTATTACAAGCTGAGCAATTACCAGAATGTATACCCTGCTTTGCACCGTTAACGGTCAAACACATCTTGTTGCAATGTGTAGACTTTGATCCTATGCGTCAAAGTTACTACAATGTTAATACTATGCAAGAGTTATTTGATACTATAGATTTTAGTCTTGTTTTAGATTTTCTCAAAGAAATCAGACTATATATAAATGATTATAATGTGTTCTTATATATATTTACTTGTTTATATACCCATTGACGGGCATTTGTTGATTTACATATATTGTTTATATTACTACCTTTTCATCCCTTATTTTTTAATAGTTTTATCTTTATATATTTACATTAATTTTTAATTAATACTTCATTTCTTCATTTTTCATGAGTTTTTGCGCACAATATGACCTATTTATGTGTCGACGTGCCGTAAAACACCATTCATTCATTCATTCCAGTGTTTTTGTTGCGAAATCGCAGATTAAAAAAGCTTGAAATTGCAGGTTAAAAACATTGTTTTCTGCTTAAAATACCGTCAGAATGCAGGATTTGCTTTACTTCTAAAAAAAATTACGGGGGAACATGCCCCCGGACCCCACTAGACCTTGTGCCTACACACTGATTCAGGCACAGCTACGCCCCTGGGAGTGAATATTTTACTGTTCAAATATAAATTTTATTCTAATAAAATGACACTCTATCTGAAAATTTACCAACTACTAGTAGAGTAAGTAGAGATGTTGTAGACACAGCTACATTACAAGTGTGTCAGGGAATTACTCAGTAACTAAAAGACTTTTTAATATATAACTTCATTTAAAACAGCTACCCCTGGGCATGCTAAAATATAATCCTACTAGTATCATCAATTAAACAACTTTGTGGAGGATCATACGCGTATATTAGACATCTAGCTCAAGATTGTAGTTTCAGAGAAGATATTCCTCAAAGATGTAAAACTGTGACCCCTGTGACGGGGCCATATTTATGTATAGAGTCGCCATTTTAACAAATTTGTTAGAGGACCATGAACTTAAATTAATTTAATTTATGAGCGCTCTATGCCTTCGGGTTTCAGAAAAGATTTTTCAATGTCTATTTAAAACGTGGCCCCTGGGTTGGAGAAAAAATTGACCCCAGTTTAACATTTTTAAAAACAAACTTGGTAGAGATGACCATAATCATGCTAGATCTACATGCGAAATATATGACCTCTACTGAGTACAGTAGCTTTTGGTAGTTTCAGTCTCAGAGAAGACAATTCTTTTAAAATTTTCCCTTCATAACTTTGTAAAAAAAAAATGTTCGTTTTCAAAGTAAAACTGTGACCATATATTTTCAGGGAACAAAGGCTTCCCTGGCAGGTCCTCGAATATGCCCACACCAAAATACATTTCTACGAACGGCAAGACGCTTTTTGATATGAGGATCTATAAACGTTGTAAAAAGCACCAGAAGATGTCAAATAAATGAGCCTAGATCTACAGACTAAACCCACATAAACCTGAAATAATGACATATGGTATAATCTCTATAGGATTATTATACCGAGCAGAGTTCGGCCGGCACAGCCGGCCGACGATGATCGGCTAATGGTAACACATGTGCAAATGTTGAAATCGTACCTGGCTGGGCAAAAAAACTGTGTCGCACCGGAAGCGCCGCCATTGATGAAATTGTGTTCGGCAATTTCGGATTTTTTCCTGAAATCATCAGGGGATCAGTCTGTTTCACTTGGACGATTGTCTCTTTTCGTAGTTTGGAGTATTCGTACTAGTGCGGCTAATCCCGTCACAAGTAGTTACGAATCGATATTCATTAAAAGAATGCTTATCATTAGAAGTTGTTTTATTATTTGTTATTGGTTGTCAAAATTAAACTAATTAAAAAATTCAAGAATTCAAAATACAAAAATTCAAAAATTCAAGAATTCAAAATTTCAAAAATTTCAAATTCAAAAATTCCAAAAATTTTAAAAATTTAAAAATTCAAAAATTTAAAAATTAAAAATTTGAAAAATTCAAAAATTCCAAATTTTCAAATTTTTAAAATTCAAAATTAAAAATTCAAAATTCAAAATTTCAAATTCCATTTCAAAATTCAAAATTTCAAAATTCCAAAAATCAAAAATTAAAAATTCCATGAATAATTTGATTTAATAATAAAATAATTGTTGCCTTTTAGGTTCGGTCGATATGTGTTGTATTTATCGACCTGAGAAAAGTGATATAGAGTTTAATAACCAGTGTTTTTGAGATACGGGAAATATCTCCCAAGGTAGAGAAATGGCCCCGATATAAGAACGAGTGCGGAGAACGAGAAATGGCCCCGATATAAGAACGAGTGCGGAGCACGAGTTCTTATATAGGGGCCATTTCTCTACCGATATTTTCAGTATCTCAAAAACACTGTTTATTAAACTATATATTACATAATTTAAAACGATTTTATTAATATTTCTAATGATTAATGCCTTTTTACACCAGGGAGATATTTCCCAGTAGAGCAAACGAGTAGATATAGCTTTTCTATTCCCAGTATTTCCTATACAAATCACAGAGAAATATGTAATATATACACATATCGACCTCACTAAAAGGCAATACTTTTATAATATTGCTGATAACAGGGTTGGCATGGAGGAGTTAGTCCAAATTTACCACAGTCCTGACATGACCAAACTTTAATACGAGAGGGAAATGATAAATGGTCAAGGGTGGGCCACAGCTTGTGAGATTGAAACTGTGTCTACCATTTTAGGCTACAACATCAATGTAACATGAGTTTGGTGCAGAGCAATATCACATGTATTATTTTTCAACCAATGAAGGAGAATTGTCATGTACAACCATTGACTTGCTTTTGAACAATAAACAGTTTCAAGTTCTAATGACGCTGATAGTAGTAAAAGTAAAAAGCGAATATCACCCACCGAAAACACGCATGGCAACAAGAGCAAACATAATTCAGAAAATTATATTAGTACACCATATACTGAACCAAATAAGGACTCAAATTCCAACTCTAATATAACCAATGACATCCAATCTTTATGTAGGAAACTAGGAATCAAAACCTCTTGAAAACGCAACACAGTCAGAATCAAAGAAAAGGGAAATGAGAAATAAACGGGAAAAAAGGTATATTATCAAAACATATCAAATAAATGACATACCAGAAGCTGCACCATTACAGAAAGATGAAAAATGCAACCTTGCTATGGATGCTATACTTGCCTTTGAAATAGAACATATGTCGTACGTTTTTTCTAAATGCGAAATGTGTCTAGAAAGAAGAACTGAATTGAAAATGTTCAATGACACTGTTTGTAGTAGCTGCCAAAAAGATATGTCTGATACAAAATAATTCTCTCTGGAAAACAATATAAACCCAGGAAAGAGTAAAAATAAGATAATTTTCAAAATTTGGTTTTAAAAAAAATCACACCGTAAATACCTTAACTTTTACAATAAACTTGGTTGAACATCTATGATAAAGACGAAGCGTCTCCGTGGTCGAATGGTTAACGACGTTGCATTCTAAACCTTCACCTCTCATCGCTGCGGGTTCGAATTCCACTGGGAGCTCGATTTGTAAGTGAGGAAGTGTCGATTCTTACGTATGACGGGAGGTTTACAGTACTGGTTCTACCCAGGAAAAGTGTGTGGATGCCTCCAACACAAAAAAAATCGACCGTCATACTAGTATATAACCTTACATGTGTTGAAAATGACGTAAAACACCATACAAACAAACAAACTAAGATAAAGATCGAGTTTGAGTTTACCACCTACTAGGCCTACAATTTAGAGGTGTGTCAAATGCCTAGGCCATTGCTTGGTCAGCTGATTTTGATGATCGAAATTATGAATAGTCAATTAATTTACTCATATGTTGATTGACAAGAAACTTAAGATAGGTTAGTATTTTATTACAACAATATAGAATAATTATTAAGAGTAAAATATTTGGTTTACAAGTTAAATTTTACATGTGATCCGATATATCATATAAGTATTAATTTTAAGAGCTCTGCTCGGTCTTAGGCAGTGCCTAAAATTCATATTAAGAATATAACGTTAACGCTGTAAATAGATATGAGAACAGTCCACGAGACTTACAAAACATAACTCATCGTCTGCTTTTTTGGAAAACGAAAGTAGAATGGTTTACGTCCAGGGGCATTCTAGCACGAGATGACGTCAGTATGGTCCAGGGCAAAGGCTATATACGCGGTTACCGTGTACGCATCTTTCAAAATGCTAGTTGATGAATAGTGATGTAAAGTATTCAATAGACCTACATGTTTACATTTATATCATACATATACCATGCCTTTCTAAAGAAAAATCAACATTATATAATGTGTCATAAATTAAAATATCATGTTATTAAATTCTTATTATTCATGCTTTTTTGTATACTGTATGGAATAAAATAATATACGATAATACTGGTTGTGTTTGTTATTTATTTGCTTTTGAAATACACATATGCTTTAGTATAAAAATAAATCGGTATGTCTCCATTGTTAACATGTGAAGCGTTATAAACATTATATTTAGAGGTTGGAAACTAATTTGGTGTGTTGAGATATGATTAAAAAAAGGATAATTTTCCCGCGTTCGTTTGAAATTTCCAACTGCTGGGTACATAGTCTAAATATACACATTTTGGTACCCATACTTACAAAATAATAAAGTGTTGTTTTTTTAAATCATATTTTAGAATGAGTCATTTTACGTAACCAATGTGAAAAATACAATTATAATTTGATAATTAGTTTGTACTAATGGTTTAAAGACGAGCCCGGCGTTTTCAATTTCATGCAAATACACCAATGCAAACATCAAAAACATAATTGTTTTAAAATATTTTTATCATTATTCTTTATTTAATCATATATCAACACACCAAATTAGTTTCCACAATCTAAACATAATGTTTTGATTACAAAATTTAATTTTACATTTAACATCTCCCACCCGAGACCGGCAAGTCCCGGCAAATTAACCGTCTATGCTATACACACGGTTACCGTGATACATATTTAGAAAAAATATTTCCAGGCTGTGGGTTTATATTTTGCCAGATCAATACCATTGAGATTTTTTTTCATTGCTTTCTATATCAACAACATTAACTGCTAAAGTATTAATTGTTACCGTATAAATATAAATACTTTTCTGTTGATTATGTTAATTGTTGGTATAATGTTGTCTATATATATTTCACTATCGCTGTCAAGTTTATATGTATTTGTTGTATCCTCACCCATTGGAATTATCTGAATAAAACTATATTATAAAGTACACTATTTTTATAATCGGTCTCCCATTTTTTTTGAAAATAACATGATTTTTTTGAAAATAACACGATTACCAAAAACTGGAAATCACCGAAACACATACCAATATTTTATTAAGTTTATGAACAAGGTTTTAGTCCAGTCAAGGCAATTTACGTTTTATAAATATTTGTTAAACTTTGTTAGACGACGCCAGTTAAAATTTCATATAAAATATTAATTATTCTTCTTTCTTGTTTTTTCATAAGTCTCTTCTACACATATGTACGTTTAGTCATTTAAATATTTAAAACTGTTTTAAAACTATTTACAATTTCGAGTGCCGTCCAAGTGACCATCCACACCACGTGAATTTTACTGTACATATATATAACAAAGACTTATGGGCCCAACCGTAGTGCAATGGAAGGGCCTCGGGGTTACCTGTACCAGGCATGGATATTTATGTAGATCTATGTACCAGGCAAGCATTCCCCAGGCAGGCGTCAGCCCAACCGTAGTGCAATGGAAGGGTATCTTTCCTGGGAAAGCTTGGAAAGCACGGTATTCCCTGTTATTCAAGGGACACATGGCAATCGAGTTTTACATCAAGCATTCAAATTAGCACCTTGATGTATTAATCCTGTATCATTTTGACTTTAAAACTGCTTGCATATGATTAAATAAAAAACTGAATTTTCATTTGTCTTCGTTATTTTACCAAATGTTTTAATATATTGTTGATGCAGTATAATATATAGTTAGTAATATGTAAAAACAATTGGCTTCAAACTATTCTAATAATTAATTTTAATGATTGAAGGAATGCAGATTGTGTAGGAAAAGTAACGGGACGCCTGAGTTTTTAAAATATCAAGATTGTCATGTGTCCCTTTAAAAAAATATATAATTCTTTGATAAGTGACCGATTATAAAAGTTGAGTAGTGGATGTTTTCATACCTGATATGATTGAATAGAATGAAGACGGATGCTCCTGAATCTGTTTGCAATCTTCGCGTAACCATCCTCTAAACTTCGCAAAGACAAACATTCATTTTGACCCCACTGTTTACATGTAATTTTATTGACAGCCGAAAACCAAAATGGCGACGGTGGAACATTCCGTTTTTAGCTTATGGGATGGCGAGTTGTCCGTCGTCCGTCCGTCCGTCGTTAACGTTTGTCTCGTTAAGAGGATAGGGCATTCATTTTTCATCCGATCTTTACCAAACTTTTAACAGGTTGTTAATATTAATGAAAGCTCGGACCATTTCGAAAACCAGTCGGATCGGACCAGTAACAGCGGAGTTATGGCCCTTGATTTAGTTAAAAATGCTATATTGCTATATTTTGCCTCGTTAAGATGATAGGGCCTTCATTTTTCATCTTATCTTTACCAAACTGTACCACATTGTTAATATCAATGAAAGCCCGGACAAGTTCGAAAACCAGCCATATCGGACTAGTAACAGCGGAGTTATAGCCCTTGATTTAGTTAAAAATGCTATATTTTGCCTCGTTAAGACGATAGGGGCTTGATTGTTCATCTGATCTTTACCAAATTTTATGAGATTGTTAATATCAATGAAAGCTCGGACAAATTTGAAAACCATCCATATCGGACTAGTAACAGAGAAGTTAATGCCCTTGATTTAGTTTCTAATGCTATATTTTGCCTCGCTAAGACGATAGGGCCTTCATTTTTCATCCGATCTTTACCAAACTTTATCAGATTGTTTATGTCGATGAAACCTCGGTCAAGCTCGAAAACCAGCCAGATCGGACCTGTAACAGCGGAGTTATGGCCCTTGATTTTGTTAAAATGCTATAATTTGCCTCGTCATACGATAGAGCCTTCACTTTTCATCTGATCTTTACCAAACTTTACCAGATTCTTTAGTTATGGCCCTTGATTTAGTTAAAAAGCTTTTTTTGCCCGAAACTTTCAAAAAAACGTAAATGGCAGTCACTCGCTTCCTTGATGTTATAAGAGCCATGTTAGTCAGTAGAGCATCCACAGGCCCTCTTGGGCCTCTTGTGCTTCATTGATGTTATAAGAGCCATGTTAGTCTGTAGAGCATCCACAGGCCCTCTTGGGCCTCTTGTTCTAGGGAAGGGTGCCTTAAACAGTCAGTTGACCAATAGTGGTGTAAATAATAAAATATAAACGCAGTATACTATTTACCTACCTTTTTGTGTCACCTTTTCGAAGAAAAATGCGATACATAGGGATCACTTTGTCGTCAGTCCGTCCATCAGTCAGTCCGTCGGTCACAAAAACTTAACGGTGGCTATAACTTTCTCAATTCTTGATATTTCTTCATCAAACTTTCAATATATACTCATCATGACAACATCGACATGACCATACCTTTAAAATGTAAAGGTCAAGGTCACACTGAAGGTCATTATACGGGTTAAATGCTCATTTTTTTCTTCACCAAAACTTAACGTTGGCTATAACTTTCTCATTTTTTGATATTTCTTCATCAAACATTCAGTATATACTCATGACAACATCGAAATGACCATACTAAAATATAAAGGTCACACTGAAGGTCCTTATATAAAACTTAACATTGGCCATAACTTAGTCATTTCTTGATATTTTTTCATCAAACTTTCAATATATATACTCATCATGACAACATCGACATGACATACTAAATATAAAGGTCAAGGTCACACTGAAGGTCATTATATGGGTTAAATAAAAACAAATTCATGAAAACTTAGTCAGGCCAATTTTTCAAGGTCATTTATCTGGGTCCAAACAACCTTGTTATACTGACAAAGCGCTGACAGGCGACACACGTGTTCCATGGAACACCCATCTAGTATTTGTTAGATATAATGTTTTTCATTTCAAAATAAAAGATAAGTATGATTAATTACTGAACATTGAACAACACCACCACCCTGCATAACCTACACTTTACTTGGTACTGCCGAACCCTAGAAACAGACATGCGCAGACGACTTTCTAAAAATAGTTCCGCCATGTTTTAACAATGTAAACAAGGGGGGTCGAAATGAGTTTTAGGCTTTGTGAAGAATAACGGATGGCTATGGCAAGTTTGTAAACAGATCCAGGAGCGTCTATTTTCATTCTATCCAACCATATCAGCTATGAAAACATACAGCAAGTAATAAAAAACCCATCTCGGTTCATATTTGAAGTCCAGGCACCCTGAAATGCACAGTAGTTATCTCTACATACTTACATGGCAGGGGTATATAATCACAGCTTTACTCTAGTTATCTCTACATACATGACATATGTATGGAATCACAACTTAACTCTAGTTATCTCTACATGCTTACATGACAGGTGTATGGAATCACAACTTTACTCTAGTTATCTCTACATACATACATGACAGGTGTATGGAATCACAACTTTACTCTAGTTATCTCTACATACTTACATGACAGATGTATGGAATCACAACTTTACTCTAGTTATCTCTACATACTTACATGACAGATGTATGTGATCACATCTTTACTCTAGTTTTCTCTAAAAATATGACAGATGTATGAAATCACAACTTTCTCTTGTTATCTTTACATACTTACCTGACAGGTGTATGGAATCACAGCTTTACTCTTGTTATCTTTACATACATGGCAGGTGTATGGAATCACAGCTTTACTCTAGTTATCTCTACATACTTACATGACAGATGTATGTGATCACATCTTTACTCTAGTTTTCTCTAAAAACATGACAGATGTATGAAATCACAGCTTTACTCTTGTTATCTTTACATACATGACAGATGTATGGAATCACAGATTTACTCTTGTTATCTCTACATACATGACATATGTATGGAATCACAACTTTACTCTTGTTATCTTTACATACTTACCTGGCAGGTGTATGGAATCACATCTTTACTCTAGTTTTCTCTAAAAACAAAAACATGACAGATGTATGAAATCACAACTTTCTCTTGTTATCTTTACATACTTACCTGGCAGGTGTATGGAATCACAGCTTTACTCTTGTTATCTTTACATACATGGCAGGTGTATGGAATCACAGTTTTACTCTAGTTATCTCTACATATTTACATGACAGATGTATGTGATCACATCTTTACTCTAGTTTTCTCTAAAAACATGACAGATGTATGAAATCACAGCTTTACTCTTGTTATCTTTACATACATGACAGATGTATGGAATCACAGCTTTACTCTTTTTATCTCTACATACATGACATATGTATGGAATCACAACTTTACTCTTGTTATCTTTACATACTTACCTGGCAGGTGTATGGAATCACAGCTTTACTCTTTTTATCTCTACATACATGCCATATGTATGGAATCACAGCTTTCTTTTGTTATCTTTATATACTTACCTGGCAGGTGTATGGAATCACAGCTTAACTCTTGATATCTCTACATACATGACAGATGTATGGAATAACAGCTTTACTCTAGTTATCTTTACATACATACATGGCAGGTGTATGGAATCACAGCTTTACTCTTGTTACCTCTACATACATGACATATGTATGGAATCACAGCTTTACTCTAGTTTACACACATACATGGCAGGTGTATGGAATAACAGCTTTCCTCTAGTTATCTTTACATACATACATGGCAGGTGTATGGAATCACAGCTTTACTCTTGTTATCTTTACATACATACATGGCAGGTGTATGGAATCACAGCTTTACTCTTGTTATCTTTACATACATACATGGCAGGTGTATGGAATAACAGCTTTACTCTTGTTATATTTACATACATGGCAGGTGTATGGAATCACAGCTTTTACTCTTATCTCTACATAAATACATGGCAGGTGTATGGAATCACAGCTTTACTCTTGTTATATCTACATACATTCATGGCAGGTGTATGGAATCACAGCTTTACTCTTGTTATCTCTACATACATATGGAATCACAGCTTTACTCTAGTTTTCTCTACATACTAACATGGCAGGTGTACGAAATCACAACTTTACTCTAGTTTTCTCTACATACTTAAATGGAAGATGTATGGAATCACAGCTTTACTCTAGTTTTCTCTACATACTTACATGGTAGGTGTATGGAATCACAACTTTAGTTTTCTCTACATACTTAAATGGAAGATGTAAGGAATCACAACTTTACTCTAGTTTTCTCTACATACTTACATGGCAGATGTATGGAATCACGACTTTACTCTAGTTTTCTCTACATGCTTACATGACAGGTGTATGGAATCACTACTTTACTCTAGTTTTCTCTACATGCTTACATGACAGGTGTATGGAATCATGACTTTACTCTAGTTTTCTCTACATACTTACATGGCAGGTGTATGGAATCACGACTTTACTCTAGTTTTCTCTACATGCTTACATGACAGATGTATGGAATCACGACTTTACTCTAGTTTTCTCCACTTACATGACAGATGTATGGAATCACAACTTAGTTATCTCTGCATACTTACATGACAGATGTATGGAATCACAACTTTACTCTAGTTTTCTCTACATGCTTACATGACAGATGTATGGAATCACAACTTTACTCTATTTTTCGCTACATGCTTACATGACAGATGTATGGAATCACAACTTTACTCTATTTTTCTCTACATACTTACATGGCAGGCGTATAGAATCTGCTTTACTATGGTTATTTCGAGAAACTTTCATGGCAGGCGTATGGAATCATCTTTACTATGGTTACTCGTATTTCAAGAAACTCATGGTAGTGGTAGGCGTTTGGAATCGGCCTTAGTTATTTCAAGATACTTTTGCAGCAGGTGCATGGAATCAGTTTAACCCTGGTTATCACAAAATACGTGCACAGCAGGTAGGGTAATTTTCCCTATAGTCAAGACAGGTTATTGGTTTGCAGCACCTGTCCAGAACTCTGCTAAAAATTCTTCAACCGAAACATGAAAACAATATGCACCTGATCCGGCAAGTGGTTCAGAAGAACTACTCTAGACAAGGAGAACTACTCTAGACCAGGAGAACTACTCCGGAGATAGTTTGTGTATTATAAACCTTTAAATTGACATGGTAAGCTTGAAGTGCTTATCAAACATTAAATTAGCGTCTTGATTTATTGATCCAGTTAAACATGCTTGCATAATTATAATTAAACAAAATGTTCAGTTCCATTGATTTCGTCTTATTCTATATTATAACCAACAATTAATAATATTAATACTATTCTTATAAAATTAATAATTGAACAAATGTATAAAGAAAAATTAACCGGACACCACAAGTTTTTCAAAAATCAAGATTGCCTTGTGTCCCTTTAAAGGGCCATAACTCCGCCAAGGATTATTTGACCAGACCCACAGATCTAGTCCGGACAAAGTTTATGTATAAAAACCTTTAAGGCTGTAATTTTGCCAAAAATCATTTGCCTGGAACTTGAGGACGATCTGCAGACTAGGCTTGGTACTGATCATGGTTCAGGAGAACTAGTCCGCACAAAGTTTGTGTAACTCCACCATCTCATTTGAACGAAACTTGGCTTGGCACTGACCATTCCTACCAAGTTTGGTTGAAATTCGCCAAGGAGTTCAGGAGAACTAGTCCGGAGAAAGTTATTGTATAAAAACATGACAACAGAACAGGACAACGATATACGCAACTAGGCTTGGCACTGACCAGGGTTTCAGGAGAACTACTCCAAAGTTTGTGAAATACAGACGGACGGACAGCACAAAAACAATGTCATTTGTTTGAATGGTGTAAGTGTTTTACATCATTTTAATCACAGCCTTTAACAAAACTTAACTAGTGTGTAGTCACTACAGGGCAATAAATCCCATGGCACCAAGAAAAGACGACTATTACAGTTGTAAATTCATTAAATATTTTATTTTTGAATTCAAACAGATCCAAGTCACATGTTCCAACTACAAAATATAAACATTTGAATATGGCGGAGGACAAAAACTGAGGTATACAGCGGACAAAGCTAGCGAGGCATACATGTAATAACTGCACAAATAAATTAACATAACAATAAGATGCACATAGAGTAAAGACAATTTATTTTGCCATTTTTCTTTTCTGAACACTGTCCATTATTTGGCCCATATATCGAAAGGCAAAATATTTATTGTGGTTAAATGTTTTTGATATCAAACCAATGGTATCATTTAACCTACTTTCAAAATCATGCCATGGCGTTTTGTAAATTACATTAAGACAGTCAATTGTTAAAGAATGAAACATGGTAGAGTATAATAGTGGATTTGTGTCTCTTTGAACATAATATAAAACATGTTGAATGTTTGTGTAACAATAAAATGTCTTGCAATAAATGCATACCGTGATTAAATGAATTGGCAATTTGTTGTTTGCTGTGATAATGATGGGTATTTCATCTTGTGATTTTTTGTTTCAAATTTATAAATATTATGATTGTTTATTTAAAAATCAATAATGCAAATCAGTGCAATGATCCTTTTTGTAAAATATTAACTGCCGACACCACATAAGAAACATTTCTAAACCTGACAATCTGCAGTTTGAGAGAAGGAGGTGTTGCCAACTGGACATCACATCATCAAATGTGTAACCTTGAACTGTGACCCTCACTAATGTTGGTTGGTTAGTCGATTGAATAGTGTTTTACGTCATTTTCAGTACGTTTTAGGCTACAAATAACAGTCAATTTTTAGTTTTGGAGGCAGACTTCCCACTTATCCCGAGTCGAACCAGTACTGTATACTTTGGATTCAAATGTGCAAGAATGAACACTTTCTGACAAGTCGTGTTCCCAGTGGGATTCAAACAGCAAACTAAGCCTCTTTACCATCCCAGCCACGCAGGACTGATGTTACCTTGATGCATAACCCTGAATTGTGACCTTGACAAAGCTATAACCTGTGACCTTGACAAAGATATAACCTTAAACAGTGACCTTGACAAAGATATAACCTTAAACTGTGACTTGCCAAAGATATAACCTTAAACTGTGACCTTGCCAAAGATATAACCTTAAACTGTGACCTTGCCAAAAGATATAACCTTAAACTGTGACCTTGCCAAAGATATAACCTTAAACTGTGACCTTGCCAAAGATATAACCTTAAACTGTGACCTTGCCAAAGATATAACCTTAAACTGTGACCTTGACAAAGATATAACCTTGACCTGTGACCTTGCCAAAGATATAACCTTAAACTGTGACCTTGACCAAGAATTTAAATACTCTCCCACCAAAATTGTTACCGATAAATAACAATTCGTATCTTGCAAATTACAGGTCAGACAAGGCATTATCAAATGTACGGCCTTGAACTGTTAACATGTACCACAAAACTCAACAAGTTTGCATTGCTGTGGCAGCCATCTTTTGACGAATAACGCAACCATGATAAAGGTCAACCCAAGAAATAGGCATATAAAATGTATTGCAACTAAGAGAGCATTTTTAGAGATGTCATTTAAATGTCCTTTATTTTGTTCTAATGGCCATCTTGGAATACAGTCAAGTTGGAAATAAAACACAAAACCGAAGAGCACCACCACCCACGGAAAATTGTGGTCAAGTTCCGTTAAATCCGTCGAGTGGTTTCCGATAGGTCATTTTTATGAGCTAACAGATGACATACTTGCCCTTATAAAGCATTTTACTTTTTTCAGATTGTATCAGTTTTGCTGTCTTAAATGCAATAAAACAGAATAACTGAGCAAAGAAAAACAATGAGATATGTTAAAAATATTATAGGTTAATGAATTTGCATGGAGAAAAAAATACTTAAAACAAGTCATTTTGGAAGAGTTTCCTGCACCAAAATGAATCCCAAGTAACAGATCTCTATACAAATTCAATTTATTGCATACTTCAACATTGTGTTTGTTTTGATATAGTTTTATTACATGCTTGTTAAGTTGTTATTTCCATAGAATTAGACTGCACCTTGTCATGTTTTCAGTGCGGAATGATTAATGAAACGTGTGTCCTGAGATAAAGGTTAAAGGGAATGTAGCAACATAGCCAAACAAGCTCTGTTATCGAGTTCTGAAAAACTTACAACTATGATGTCATAGCTCTCAAAATGGCGGCTTCCATTATCAGTCACAACAGAACCTTCAAATGATTATATCTTATTTGTTTATCATCCGATTTTGATAATTCTTTCACCTTTATTCAAGTTTTTCAGATAACTCAATAATAAAGTTGGTTTGGCTGTGTCACTACATTACCTTTAAAATCAAATCGGTGGTTGAGTAAATACCAATATCAAGTATTTCTCTTCTGCAGAATGTTGGCAAACCATGTCTTTATTGTTGTTTTCATTGTAAATGTAGTAATGGCATCTACTTCAGCTGGCAATATGGATGTGTTTCCTAGAATATTAAACCTTAACCCGCTACATACATACAGAAAGGAAAAAGAAACGCATAATGGGTATTTCCCCTATATATTGTACGTTTAATATGCTACTGCTAATCGAATGGTACAGGACGATATTAGGCCTCTCCTTTCGGAAAGAAGGTTTAAACAGCACCGAACACACCAATGGTTACCCCCTTTAAAGTTTCATTATCGACAGAATGAGCATTTGACTCAAGCAGGTGAGCAAACTTAGGCTTTAAACGTTGCAATCTCTTAACATTAAACACAATACTGAAATGGCTCGACTTTTTCAAGCGAAACTTCAACATTTATGCATTTCGTGTAAAAAAAGTATACTTTGATTAAAAGGTCTACTACATGACAGAGTTGTCCTTTCTGTATTTAGTTGTAGCCCCTTTTTGTACAAACACGTTGAGATACATCTGGAATATTACGTAAAAGTAGGTGTATATAATAGTTTAGTATAGGCAATTGTTTTATTATGCGTTTCTTTTTCCTTTCAGTATATAATGGACTGTTCTTTCTTTGAATTAAGACCATTTCATAAAAGGGGTGTTTTGGGGAAAATGACTGATGAGCAGACAGACTTTGTAAACCCTGAACATGGACGCAAAGGCTATTATAGTCTTACTTCGCGGGTTAAGGGTTAAAAAGTCAATTGAAAATAAATGGGACAATATGAAAGTATACAATAATGTGCCACTGAGATTCTTCTATTGAACTGCTACTATAAATACAGTTTGAAGTAAACAATGTCGGATCTTTTTATATAAGACAATTTAAAATTGGTTTAATGCGATCTAATCGATCTGTAACAATAACAACAATTAAACAACAAAATGACACAAAAATGTCATCAGATTGTTGTTTGTTTAATGAAAATGCAATCACATAGAAAATAATGCAAATGTGAAATTCGTCCATTTTTTGGATACGGGATAAGAAATAAACAACACTAAAATAATCGTTCTTCAGGTTTAAGCTGTATTTAAGTAAGAATAATTGATTGTAAAATGTTGGTTCTTACAGAACACTTTTTTCTAACTAAGATGTTAACAAAGACATTGAAAGGCAGTAAAACCAAATTAAAACATCACATTTGATCTTTCACAATCACAATAAAAAATATTGATAAATAACATAATCGTAGTAGAAGTATGCTTCTACTACAACTACAGTGCTTTCCTAATGCAAGCAATGGAAGTACACAATGGGTAAAAATTCATAAAACTTTAAATACATCTTGAACAAAATTGCCATACAGTTGTCAGCTTGATTGTAACAATGGTCAACATTGGTGTGACAAAATACTAGATCAAACCAGTGGTTTTCTTCTATCAAAAATATAAATATGTCCTATCGATATAATACTATACTCAGCAAAAATAAAAAGTATCCACTTTGTTTTCCTGCAAAATCTGAGACTAACAATTGTAGGATGATTTTCTTTTAGCTTTTAGTAACATCTTTGTTTGATGTTCACACAAAATTTCATTGAAATATACCGAATGCTTAAAAAATAAATCAAACTTTAAAAACAAAAATAACAAAACTTAACAAATGTAAAGATAAGCAACAATAGCACAGATTTAGCAGTCTAAGCCCATTCAGAAAAGAGAAAAATGTTCAAAACCTTGCTAATATCTTAGGTGTCCACCGTTACACCGAATACACTCAAAAATGCGACGTCACATGCTTCTGATGTAATAACTGACGAAGCATCGAGCATATTTGGGACGTCGTGTACGTCGGGATGACCTTATCCAAAGTATTCAGGACCTTGCAGCAGCACTTGTCCGCGTTAGCATTAGCTCCAGAATTCGGCAGTCGTTACGTCAGAAGCATGCGACATCGCATTCTTGCATGTATTCGGGGTAACGGTGGACACGAGATATTAGCGAGGTTTTGAACATTTTTCTGTCGATTCATATTTGAATAGACTTAAAGACTGCTGAATTTGTGCTATTGTCGTTACCTTTACATTTGTTAAGTTTTGTTAATTTCGTTTTCACACCTATTTTTAAACTGTGATAATTTTTTTTTATTTGGTATATTTCGATGAAATTTTGTGTGAACATCAAAGATGTTATTAAAAGAAAATCATGCTACAATTGTTAGTTCTTTCTTACTGTCTCAGAAACTTTTTATTTTTTTGCTGAGTATATATATTTCAAAGGAAATCTGTATCGAAGCTTCAAAACTAAGGTTTTGAAACATGTTATAGCATTTACTGTCTCTACAGCCTGTGCCTTACAGTGTTTGATTATAGGGCAATTCTAACACCGGACCGCGGTGACCCAGTGGATAGTAATTTGGGACTCTGCAGCCAAAGATCATGGGACCAAGCCTCTCTGAGGCCACCGGGTACATTGGTGTGTCCTTAGGCAAGACACCTCCCCTAGTCTCATTCATCGGTGGACGTAAACCTGACCTTTCCATGTATTGGATTATCATGAACACGTTTAAAACCATAGGAATCTATTTGTTTGTAAGAGAAGGACAGGTTCCCGGATTCCTATGTATCCTTCCCCTCTCCCTGGGGCAGAACATGTGACAATATATGTTATACATCTCATTCTTTAAGCAACATATTCTACTATGAAAGCAAGCCTAACTCGGACAAAGCTGATCTGCTCGATATATAATGACAGGCAGGGGTGTTTTGTTTTCAAGATTTGTTTATAAATACAAACAAGACGGAGTAACGTTGAGAAAATCCTGCATACACATTGATAAATAATACACCCCCATAGTTGACCTTTTATACCTAAGTCAGCAAGTCATTTATAAGACATAATAAGTGGATGCCCGAGGTACTCTCTCCTTTACCCGCGTGATTGGGTACTTAAAGGCTTCACTCTGATGCGCTCCTGGCCTTGAATGCACCAACCATTCTTGAGAATATTCTTAGACTTAAGCCCAAGTATGCAAATTTCAATCACACATATTTCTATAAGTTTAAAGTATAAACATTCATTTCAAGCTGCTACGTATAAATTTGATAAATACTAATAAATAGCAACTTCATACGATTGTTTATCTTTGAAGGTCATAGAAATATTTGTAAATGAAATTTGAGTACTTGAGTTCGTCTAAGAATAGTTTGAAGACTGGTTGGTGAATTCCAGGCCAGGTCTACCCTGCGTGTATGCAGCACTCTCTCACTGATAAGACCAATAACAATGTACATTTGATTACAGCTTAGAACAAACAAATTTCAACATGTAACATTTGCATAGACATGAAGCAATAAGATCACACAAGACCAATAATATTGCGTAAAAATCAACAAATATGGCAACCATGTATTCAAAATAAAATGGCAGTTCATCACAAATCCCCCACAATAAAGCTTCATATGGAAGCTTGGATTATACAGCCTTGAAGGCCAACCTGGTGCAGGGGTAGTAATAATACTAAACAAAATAGCTATCCGAGTCCAGTTTGATCGCTCAATGTTTTACATTGCTTAATATACAAGAAACTTTGGTGGATATTTTTGTGAGAACTGAAGTACAAAAAAATGTGATTTTAACAACTGTTCATAAAGCAAAAACAAAAAATTCTCGGGATAGCCGACCCATTTTCCTGTACACGACTGTACAAGCTTTATGAAATGTTCGACATATTACAGAACTCCATCCACAACTTATATGAACTATGATGGCATGTTTCAATGTATTAAAGCATTACTCTACAACAAGAAAACGAGAGAAAAACTAACAATCTCTTGAACAACAAATGGCAGCTGCGCTATTAGTGTAAATTTAGTTTTGCAGTAATATCCTTCTGTTTACAAGGAAATATGTGCAAACATTGGGAGTAAAACAGTATAATTAAGTATTAAAACACATTTCATGATGAGAGGAATGCGTAATATTTACATGATGTCATTCTATGCTCACAGAACGGTTATTCTACAAATTACACTGGTAATAAAATGAATATTTTTCTTTTTACATATTTACAGAATATTTACAATATATTAATACCAACTATACTTTGCAGAAGAAATAAAATATATTGCACTCCTAGTATCAACACTTTTGATCATGAATGGCATGAGATATGTGTTACTATATATAGAAACCTGTTACTAAATATAGAAACCTGTTACTAGAATGTTACTATATATAGAAAAATGTTACTAAATATAGAATATCTGTTACTATATATGGTATACATTTTTCTATATATATATATATATAAAAAACCGGTAACTAAATATGCCATTTTGCTGTATATAGAATCATGTCACTATATATACAGAACAAGAAAAAGGTTTTGATCAAGTATGGCATGAGATGACTAAACAACTACAAGCTAATCGTATAACGACTATTTTGTAGAATAAATACTATTTACAATAATGTTTGTCCGCCTATAGCTCGTATTGGGTTTTGTTTGTCAGTATTAACACAGAACATTGTTTAAATAATAGAACCAGTGTTTAATAAGCACCATTTTTGTTTCAACTGACTTATTATTGCGTATATTTAATGAATATGTCCCGGTCACTGTTATTCCCACAATTTGTATCGAGCAATCATTGGAAACCTTGGAACTGTAACCCAAAATCAGAAGAGTAAATCTGTTGGGAGTATGTATGTAGTAAAGCAGAATTCGCCACTGTTCATATTATACACACTGTTAATTATATTTGAATATTTCGCAATAGTTTTTCTACTTTGGTCGCGACTGAATTGTCAATACGGTGTCTGCATCTATAAACATAGATTATAAGAACCTTTCATGGGTATTTGGTGATGATCAGGAAGTCCAACTCTCGGAACCGATGCTCTGCAGAGGTTCTGATTCAAACGGTTATACCGTGGGTTCGAATTTCCCTATCTGAACCGGATACCCATAACATTCTGTATGTTGACCTTGCGAACATTAATAATGTTAATTTACACAAAGGCGTCCTGCAATTTTTGACAATGTCACTTGATGCGCGTGACTTTCATCTACCCCCATGTCTTAGACGGGGGCTTACCAGCATTCCTGTGAAATGAGGGTAACATTAACTGGTATAAAGGAAAATATGAACCTTGTCCATTCATCAGTCGATTGTTCTTACAGCTGGTTTGTTTGGTGTTTAACGTCATTTTTCAGCTCATTTTAAGCTATGTATGACGGTTGACTTTTTTTTGTGGTGGAGTCAGACCATCCACTTACTCCTGGGTAGAACCAGTACTGTATACCGCCCTCCATCCGTCAGAATAGACACTCTCACTTGCAAGTTGAGTTCCCAGAGGGAATCGAACCGCAGCGGTAAGAAACGAGGAGATTTACAATGCAACGTTGTCAATCTCTCAACCACAGAGGCGTTTACAGCTGGGCGTGTACAGTAGTTCCTGATAATGTTTCATCCTAATTGCACAGATTGTTATGGCCATTATACTATATATAGTGTTCTTTTTGGGACTTTAGGGAATTATGGCAGGGGCAATACAATTGAGAAAATGGCGTCACAAACCTTTAATTTGGAAAAAATCAAACAATATAAAAATTAATACGGTTTAATGCTATACATTGCTTACCTGCAAAGACATTTCAACATATTTTTTAAAAGGTTAATTCTGCCCTCCTTGTTTTTAACTGAGAATTATCTTTTGAGTTGAGGAAAAAACATGCTGGTTGGCACTGTGAACAAAAATGGCCAAAAAGAAACACCGATAGAATACCTGTTACTATCATGTAAAAATAATGCATTTTAAAATAGAAGCGTAAAATCAACTATTAAAAATCAAAAACTTTTCATTAACCAATTAAGACATTATTTTTCTAATAGTTCTAGGATAAAACTTGTATTCCTTTATTCCAGTAAAATGGATACTTCAATTTATCACAATCAGACCAGTTATCCGATCTGTGAATACACGCGTGCAATCCTGTCTGAGAATACATCCTATGTGCAATCCCGTCTTGAGAATACATCCCATGTGCAATCCCGTCTTGAGAATACATCCCATGTGCATTCTCGTCTTGAGAATACATCCCGTGTGCAATCCCATCTTGAGAATACAGCCCAATTAGATGCGTAATCCAATCTGGGAATATGTATTCGTGTTTGGATTAATATTTAGTTTTGTTGCAGTCGGAATAACACAACCGCAAAGTTAATGTACCATTTGCGATTTGGATGTAAGCCAACTTTAACATCCCTTTGTCGTCTACCTCGTGTTATTGACTAAAAGTGCAGTTTTCTGCTATCTGAAAGTAGATACGACAGGTCGCTTCTCTTCTTGCTCGGTGATATGATCCCCTTGGACAGGGCCTCTACAAACTTGTTCACCCGGTCTCTCTTTTCTTTCCTCTGAAGTTTTGAAAGTATATACATGTATTACTTCATATACAAACTAAAAAGCTCTATCATAACTGACAATTGTGCAATCTTGAATCATCATGTCAAACAAAAGTAATGATCTTAAACAGCTCATTTCTTCTCTATGTCGTGTTACTTTTACTCCTTTTGTATCATTTATTTCACAACTGTCTGTGTCAGCCAGATAGCTACCCTACATTTTACAGTTAAAAACACAGCACTGTTTATTACAGACAACTGTAACAGAAAGAATGAATGAATGAATGATGTTTTACGGCACGTCGACACATGAATAGGTCATATTGTGCGCAAAAAACGACGAAAGATGAAGAAATTAAGTAGTAATTAAAAATTAAGGGATGATATGGTAGTAATATAAACTATATATGTAAATCAACAAATGCCCGTCAACGGGTATATAAACAAGTAAATATATATAAGAACACATTATAATGATTTATATAGTCTGATTTCTTTTAGGAAATCTAAAACAAAAAGAATATCATACCAGGTGATTAGGCAATACTCAAATTGATCCCTACATTTAAGTTTTTATAAATATCAACATACTCTCTCAATCTTCACTTTCACTAGAGGTATATCCTCTTCCTCGTCGGATGCTGACTTTTTCTCGCGGGTAATACCTCCATCTTCTGCACTGCTGCCTGCGCTCTTCTCACGCCAGTTCCGCCTGTACGCCTCCGGGACTTCGTGGGGCTGTCAGGGTAGAATAAGACAATGAATGAGGTAACCTCGCAACATGTATTAAAGCTCAGTTAATAAATGAGGTAACCTTGCAATATGTAAACTCAGACAATGAGGTAACCTCGCAATGTGTAAGCTCAGACACTCAATGAGGTAACCTGATAACATGTAAGCTCAGACTAGCAAAATGGATCTGCCTAAAATAAACAAGAGAAATAAAGAAAAGAAGAAACAGATTTGGTCAAATTGTTTAATACTTGTTTAAAGGGAGTACATCAGGCATTTCATGGGGGTCTAGGTGTCCGACTTAAAATTTACAAATATTAATATTTTCTATTCTACATGGCCAAAACATAATGAATAAGCCTAAAAAGTATCCCTTATTTGCAAAGAAATTCATTCTGCGCAGTTATACATGCTATCCTAGGTGACGCACCAGGGTTAATTTCAGCATTTTACGTCAGATTCCGTTCTGTCTATATGGTGTTTTCAAAAATTAGACATTAACAAAATGATTCTAACATCATATTTTGATTAATATAAGTGTTTTATCATCAATGGGAACAATTTTATAATTTAAGTTGTTTCTAGAAAAATCCTGATGTACCCCCTTTAAGACACACATCATAACTGTGGCACTTTATCACGGTATCAGTGTAGGATATAGACCTTGGACAGTCTTGGTAGGATACAGTATCAGGTTATAAACAACCGTTACATTATGCCACCATGTTTTCTGGCCTTGTTACTACTCATCATATCAATGACCGACCATGGATAGCGTGGTATTACAGCAGTTATATACAGCCTTGCTAAATAAGGATAGGCAACGTTAAAGGGGATAAAAGTCTACACAGTTTGCTATTCCTCCATCAGGTAAGTAGCCGGTATGATTTTAAGGCTCATCAATTATGCAAGGCTGGTCACATTCAAGAAAAGTTCTAGTAAAATTTGAGCATGGTCTACATGACTTGAACCAGTCCTACATCTACATGACTTGAACCAGTCCAACATCTACATGACTTGAACCAGTCCAACATCTACACAACTTGAACCAGTCCAACAGCAGAAATCTGAAGTTTATGGTCAGAAATACAGTACAAGCAGATACAGTCAGCTTTAAAGAATAACCGGAGTGACAATTTCTTGTTTTTAAATTTGTTCTTTATAAAGGCTTTGTCACTCTTCTAATTAACTTTATGCTGGTATTTCAGACTTGCAAGAATCTGCTTATAACACTCACCGAATATGTTCTTCTTGGATTCAGTCTTTTCTCATACATTTCAAAGCAGTAGGACTTGGTATTGATGGCATATCTGTAATACACAAGGACACAGTAAAACAAGGTATTTTACACATGGCTTTATTTGAAATGAAATCATTTATGGCACTACCAAGTGTTAGTGTTAGAAGTTGAAATTAATTACATTACTTCAATTTATCTTTTTCTCCGATTTTCTTAATGAAGTCCCAGTCAAAAAGTGGAAACACAGTAGTGTCTTAACAGATAGGGCAGAATAAACTATCGTATGAAGTGTCCTCTTTATGCAATATTTGCAGATGTATGTATCCAAATAAGTATTCTAATTTGGTCAGTTACCAAGCTGACTGGTGTTTAGCTGACATCGTATTACAAGATTTAGCTTCTTAACTATGTGCGTAGACATTCACATATGACTATTAACAAATCTAACAAACATGTTCTGGCAAATAATTTGGACAACCACAAAACTCACCGTTGTTTGGCGGACATCTTATAGAAGAGATGTAGGGTCTTGTCCATACGATACTCGCAGATATAGAGGTCTTCTTCCTTGTATCCCTTGGGCCGACCCTTACAGAAGGTCAGCAGGTCCATCACGCAACAGTAACCCGTGATGGATTCAAGTTGGACAACCTCGTACAGGGGCGTGCGGAAAACCTGGTTAATTAAAACAAAATACAGAATATTTCAATGACATATTCATCTATGAGAAGTAAGCTTTTAGTTTAAGATGACAGTAGAATTTGCTCTGTATTGTATCTTGGATAATTAAATATTGGCAAAGCACTAAATTCTAGTCATAATATAGGTTTTCACCCAACACAAAAAAACTTATACCTAAAACTAAATCTGACCGTTAAATGGGTATAACGACATAAACTGCTGTATATCTCCACATATGCATGTATGCCGAAAATCCTGACCAACCAAGAGGATGTAACTTCATGGGTATGGAAAATAAATCTTTTTCACGAATATCTTCTTGTACATAATTTCCCAGGTATCTCCGTGTATCTGTTATTCCCCATATAGGCACCACGTTTACGCAGTGGTTGTATTGAACAATTAATACCAAATAATTATAATTTATCATAATGCAGCATCTTTAAACAATTCTAACAACAAAAAGACGGTATTTACCTCATTTGGGAAGAACCTTCTATTTGGCTCGTGGAATGTTTCTTCAGGTTTGACATACATGTGTCCAAATGCAAACTTCTCACCTCTGGAACAGCAAGATAAATACACTAAGATACAGTGTGCTTGTACATAGTAAATGATACAGTCTGCTTGTACATAGTAAATGATACAGTGTGCTTGTACACAGTAAATGATACAGTCTGTTTTTACATGGTAAATGATACAGTCTTCTTGTACACAGTAAATGATACAGTCTTCTTGTACACAGTAAATGATAGTCTGATTGTACATAGTAAATGATAGTCTGCTTGTACATAGTAAATGATAGTAAATGATACAGTCTGATTGTACATAGTAAATGATACAGTCTGCTTGTACATAGTAAATGATACAGTCTGCTTGTACATAGTAACTGACAGTCTGCTTGTAGTAAATGATGCAGTCTGCTTGCACATAGTAAATGATAGTCTGCTTGTACATAGTAAATGATAGTCTGCTTGTACATAGTAAATGATACAGTCTGCTTTTACATAGTAACTGATACAGTCTGCTTGTACATAGTAAATGATAGTCTGCTTGTACATAGTAAATGATACAGTCTGCTTTTACATAGTAACTGATACAGTCTGCTTGTACATAGTAACTGATACAGTCCGCTTGTACATAGTAACTACTGCTTGTACATAGTAAATGATACAGTCTGCTTGTACATAGTAAATGATACAGTCTGCTTGTACATAGTAAATGATACAGTCTGCTTTTACATAGTAACTGATACAGTCTGCTTGTACATAGTAACTGATACAGTCTGCTTGTACATAGTAAATGATACAGTCTGCTTGTACATAGTAAATGATACAGTCTGCTTTTACATAGTAACTGATACAGTCTGCTTGTACATAGTAACTGATACAGTCTGCTTGCACATAGTAAATGATACAGTCTGCTTGTACATAGTAAATGATACAGTCTGCTTGTACATAGTAAATGATACAGTCTGCTTGTACATAGTAAATGATACAGTCTGCTTTACATAGTAACTGATACAGTCTGCTTGTACATAGTAACTGATACAGTCCGCTTGTACATAGTAACTACTGCTTGTACATAGTAACTGATACAGTCTGCTTGTACATAGTAACTGATACAGTCTGCTTGTACATAGTAACTGATACAGTCTGCTTGTACATAGTAAATACTGCTTGTACATAGTAAATGATACAGTCTGCTTGTACATAGTAAATGATACAGTCTGCTTTTACATAGTAACTGATACAGTCTGCTTGTACATAGTAACTGATACAGTCTGCTTGCACATAGTAAATGATACAGTCTGCTTGTACATAGTAAATGATACACTCTGCTTGTTCATAGTAAATGATACAGTCTGCTTGTACATAGTAAATGATACAGTCTGCTTTTACATAGTAACTGATACAGTCTGCTTGTACATAGTAACTGATACAGTCCGCTTGTACATAGTAACTACTGCTTGTACATAGTAACTGATACAGTCTGCTTGTACATAGTAAATGATACAGTCCGCTTGTACATAGTAAATGATACAGTCTGCTTTTACATAGTAAATGATACAGTCTTCTTGTACATAGTAACTGATACAGTCTGCTTGTACATAGTAAATACTGCTTGTACATAGTAAATGATACAGTCTGCTTGTACATAGTAAATGATACAGTCTGCTTTTACATAGTAACTGATACAGTCTGCTTGTACATAGTAACTGATACAGTCCGCTTGTACATAGTAACTACTGCTTGTACATAGTAACTGATACAGTCTGCTTGTACATAGTAACTGATACAGTCTGCTTGTACATAGTAAATACTGCTTGTACATAGTAAATGATACAGTCTGCTTTTACATAGTAAATGATACAGTCTGCTTGTACATAGTAAATGATACAGTCTGCTTGTACATAGTAAATGATACAGTGTGCTTGTACATAGTAACTGATACAGTCCGCTTGTACATAGTAACTACTGCTTGTACATAGTAACTGATACAGTCTGCTTTTACATAGTAAATGATACAGTCTGCTTGTACATAGTAAATACTGCTTGTACATAGTAAATGATACAGTCTGCTTTTACATAGTAAATGATACAGTCTGCTTGTACATAGTAAATGATACAGTCTGCTTGTACATAGTAAATGATACAGTCTGCTTGTACATAGTAAATGATACAGTCTGCTTTTACATAGTAACTGATACAGTCTGCTTGTACATAGTAACTGATACAGTCCGCTTGTACATAGTAACTACTGCTTGTACATAGTAACTGATACAGTCTGCTTGTACATAGTAACTGATACAGTCTGCTTGTACATAGTAACTACTGCTTGTACATAGTAAATGATACAGTCTGCTTTTACATAGTAAATGATACAGTCTGCTTTTACATAGTAAATGATACAGTCTGCTTGTACATAGTAAATGATACAGTCTGCTTTTACATAGTAAATGATACAGTCTGCTTTTACATAGTAAATGATACAGTCTGCTTGTACATAGTAAATGATACAGTCTGCTTGTACATAGTAAATGATACAGTCTGCTTTTACATAGTAAATGATACAGTCTGCTTTTACATAGTAAATGATACAGTCTGCTTTTACATAGTAAATGATACAGTGTGCTTGTACATAGTAACTACTGCTTGTACATAGTTAATGATACAGTCTGCGTGTACATAGTAAATGAGACTTGTTTTTAAAGCATATTTAACATTTGTATTGACAAAGAGTACCCCTGTAGACACCCCCAAGCCACTCTACCTAAAGATCAATGAACGGTACTAAATATCAAAACATCTTCATATTAATTGCATACACAGAATCTCAACTCATAGACCCGTCCTGTCAATCAACAAGAGGCCCAAGAGGGCATATTTAGCCTTTTCCTATATAAACTTTGGGTCGCCACGGCGGCCATTTTGACTATTGCAATAAAAAAAAATAAGACTCCAACCATTGTGATAAAGTTTCAACAAAATCCTTCAAAAGGTTTCAGAGAAGATTTCATATTTAACCTTTTCCTATATAACTCTTATGTAAAACTTGGGTCACTATGGCAACCATTTTGATTATTCGATGATAGCGAAAAACACAAATTTGATAGAGGCCAACCCAAGGAACATGTACATGATATTTCACTGGAATGGATTAAGTGGTTTCGGAGGAGATGTCGTTTGAAATCTCTTTAAATTTGACCTAATTTTAGACATGGTGGCCATTTTGGATGACGGACGGTCGCGAAAAACATAAATCTGAGGAGAACTATCCCAAAGGCCATTGTGATTAAGTTTCATCAAAATCCTCCAACCGGTTTCGGAGATGTCATTTTTAGCCTTTTCCTATATAACTATGTAAACTTTGGGTTGCTGTGGCGGCCATTTTGATTATTCGACGTAACGAAAAACACAAACTTGATAGAGGCCAACCCAAAAAACAAGTTTATGATATTTCACAAGAATTGTAAGTGGTTTCGGAGGTCATGTCGTTTGAAATTTCCTTAAATTTGACCTAATTTTAGCCATGGTGGCCATCTTGGATGACTGCCGGCCGTAAAAAACACAAATCTGAGGGGGACTATCCTAAAGATCATTGTAACGAAGTTTCATCAAAATCCTTAAAGCGGTTTCAAAAAAGACGTAATTTTTAGCCTTTTCCTATATAACTGTATGTAAACTTTGAGTCGACGTGGCGGCCATTTTGATTATTCGACGATAACGAAAAACACAAACTTGATAGAGGTATTTCACAATAATGGAATAAGTGGTTTCGGAGATGTCGTTTGAAATTTCCTTAAATTTTACCTAGTTTTAGCCATGGTGGCCATCTTGGATGACTGGCGGCCATGAAAAAAACAAATCTGAGAAGGGCCCTCCCAAGTAAAATTGTGATGAAGTTTCATCAAAATCCTTCAAGCTGTTTCAGAGGAGATGTCGGTTTTATAAAACTGCTAACAGACAGATGGTTGACGGACGAAAAGTGATCACATAAAAATGTATCTTAACATATCATTTTATCAATTAAAATTGCATCAGGTATTTACACCTGTAGAATTGAACTGAATTGGTGTTTTAAGGCGCACCGACACATGAAAGGTTATATGGCGCCTAACAGGAATGAACATGCCAGGCTCATCCTCCATGTACATCAAGATAAAATATGGAGAATGGGCCTAGAACCTTCTCACCTGCAGAACTGCAGAGTTGCTGCAAATTCTATTGTAGACACTCCATTTATGCTGGAGACACGTTTATTGTTTTTCTGCCACAGCTCTAGTGATGTGAGCGAGATGCACCTGACACAATGCAGGGATCATGATGATCTTAAATGAGCATGAACAAAAAATGATAAAATGAACATGAATTTGGGGTTCTACCCCTCTGTCTACCCCTCCAACAGGATCTGCAGTGGCACTATTCTGAACGGGGCTAAAGCACAGGTTGCCCCATAAACAAAACTAATAAACAATAGAACACATGGTATAAAATGATTGTAGACAAGTTGAGCTTGGACAATGGCAGGCGGGATTAACTAATTTGTACTGATCTATGAACCGAGTGGAACTATGATGGACAGAAATCTGCCTTACATACCTCTGATTCTTCCACAGTCGCTCCAGCCGGAATATGTCCATCTTGTCCTTGTTCAGTCCACCAGACTTCTTGTAGGAATATCGTCGCGACTGGTTCTCCTTGGTCACATATACGCAGCTACCCAGTCTGATCTGCATGTCATCACGCATCAACGTCATGAAGTAATGGTTGCCGTCATCAACTGCTTCCTCGTCCTCGTCGGAGTTTGGCACAATTTCCACTTCCTGCCAACACAGAACGATTTTTGTTTGTATGGTGTTTTACGTCACTTTCAACACATGTAAGGTTATATATGATGGTATATTTTTTGTGGTGAAGGCAGACCACCAACTTTTCCTGGGCAGAACCAGTACTGTACTTACAACCCGCCATCCGTAAGAATCGACACTTCCAGTAAGAATCGACACTTCCTCACAAGTTGAGCTCCCAGTGGGATTTGAAACCCGTAACGGTGAGAGGCGAAGGTTTACAACGCAACATCGTTAACCATCATTTACCGTATGTCAAGTATATGTCAAGTAAATTCATGCCTCAAATCTTATCCAGGATTGGCAATGTATATGGTATGTGGGAGATATTTCACTTTATTGTAATGCTGGTAATAGTTTACATGTGGTTATCCATCCTGTTAACACAACTTAATAGGTTAAACCTCAGAGTGGGATGAGATGCCTCTGCCAAGGAGCAAACCAACTTGGGTTTTTAGGTCCACTGAGCTACGGAGGCTGAAGCAGCATAAAGGCCTGTATTATATATATTGGTGAAAGATGGCAATGACATCAAAATGAAATGTAACCACAAACCGAATACAAAACAATAGAAATGTGCACTGAACTCACCCTATTGACTGGTCTGGGGTCACACTGGTCACACAGGTAGTTGTCCTCGTCACCCTTCACTCTCATACAGTCTGTGTGCTGCCATATCTGTGCATACAGGCAGTAGGAAGAGTAGTGTAATGATTCTAGGTAGTATATACTACTCAATACAATATTTTTAAAACATTTGGCAGCGATTAGAAGCACAATGAAAATTTGTGGGAATAAAACTGAAGAGGAATTCTTAAAATCATTCACCCCTCATCTTTCATAAAGGGTATAGTTAACAACTGTTTCAACATCTCATCAACAAATTATATAGATATATATATCCATGCCCAGCAGATACTGACTATACAAAAATAAAGAGAGAAACATAATAATGCAGGGACAGTTCTATACAATTGTTCAACAACTCATCAAGATGTTATATATAGGTTATATAGTCACTCCCAGCATATATAGATCACACAAGATACAGGGGGATTATAAAATCATAATGCAGGAGATAGTTACTTACATAACACTTCTCACACTGTATCATGAGCCCCTCGTCCTTGTAGATACCACAAATACAGCGGATAATTTCTTCTTCATCATCTTCCGCCTGCATCCACTCTCCTGCAACACGTGATAAATGACAATGGGGTAAATGAGTCAAAAATCTTCGAAGTGACATTGCCTTATCATCAGTCCACCTTTTTTATTTTTATTTTTATTTTTTATAGATATTTGCATTGGTTTGATACTGTTATATAGGCTATAGTTTTAATGGTGGCATGGTTCATGTAACATTACCCATTATTTACCATAAGTAGACTGTTTGAAACTTTCTTTTGTTTGTTGAGTTCAGCAAATTCCTATTACCCTTTTCAACACTGCCTTATCGGATTAATGCTGGCAGTTAAACACCCAACATTTACTGCCTGGGTAGTAAATATTGTAGGAGGGGCCTATCAAATAACCACTGCTGCACATAATAGCTGATGTAAAGATTGTCCTATATACACATGCCGATTGATTGAATTGGAATTTATAGTCGCACCAACAGCTAAGGTCATATGGCGACTTTCCAGCTTCCATTGGCGGAGGAAGACCCCAGGTGCCCCTCCGGGTAATTTTCGTGCACGGGCGGGCACCTAGGTAGAACCACTGACGTTCCGCAAGCCAGCTGGATAGCTTCCTCACATAAAGATTCCTAGGCCCCCCGAGGGATCGAACCTACATCGGTGGGGGGCAAGTGATTTCAAGTCAGAGACTCTAACCACTCGGCCACGGACGCCCCTACACATGCTGAAGCAGCCGACTATATTTGAATTGAATCACAAAAATATTTCACAAATGAACATTGAAACTTTTCCTCTACAGTTATAACCACACTAAATCAAGATTTGGTGCCTTTTTGAAGGTCTGTTGACAACCCGCTTTAAATTGTGATGCTTTACATTGTCTGGTTTTGATGATAATACAGAGTAGTTCATAAGCCATCTGCTGCAGCACCTTGTTGATAAACACAGCCACATGGGAAATGTTTTCATTCTGTATTAGCAAGGGTCATAACCTCAGAGGCTCCTCCCGGAAAATTCAAATTGTTTGACAGTTGGTTTAAATTATTTTTTGAACCCATACTTTGCAAATGATTGCTTAAAAAATAATTACACCAATTTATTTAACATGTTTTAATGTGTATTTGTGCAACTTTTCTTAATTTATTTTACAGTAGTTTATTCAAATTTTAAAAAGGGACCTCTGATGTGAAACATGCATAATTTATATAGAAACCTGCCCCAGCGCCATCTTCTGGCTTTTATATGGCAGTTGGGGGCTTTATTAAAGGATGGGATGTTGTTTTCATGGGAACACAACTCTGAATGTCTGAGGCATGTACAGGTGTCAGTTTGAATCAAACATTATGCCAACACCAGGCACAATACCATAAGCCATAAACCAAGGGTCTAAAGGTGATAATCATTGCATCTTGTTTGATTATGTTTTAGCACATCTTGGGGTAATTTCATTCAAGTGTTACCTTTGTTGTCCGACACTTCACTGAGGTCCGACTCTGACGATGTTGTTGGTGTTGAAGCATGTATGATGTCCGAGCTGTCCGCGTCCGAGAGAGCGCCAGTTTGTCCGTCTGTCTGTGCTTCTTGACCCAGCATCTCGTTTAGCTGACTCATTCGTTCCTGCTTGGCTGTGTTGTAAATCAGACGTAGCTGCTTGATCTTTTCTCCCATCTCAGATTTTTTTCCACAGTATGTCTGTAATAGGAAATGTTTTGATAACAGTTTTTCACATGCAAAAACATACATGAATAATATGCCTTTCATAGAAACAAAATGCGCAGATTTGAACATAATATTTTCTGAAGCGCCTCCGTTCCCCTACCCTTGCTGATTATCATGTGAGCTGACGAGTCTTCAAACAGTCTCTATTTTGTCCACTATAATGCATTTGAAATGCTTTTCTTTTTTATCTGAATGTTAGTTTTTGTACACTCTTTAATTCTTGACTGGTTTCATTTGACATTCTGTCAGCATACATATATACCATGTGTAATTTGAATGAAATTTTAGTCTCAATTCAGTTTTACAGCAGAACAAATATAGACGTAATGATCCCCCGTTGAAAATTGTTTCCCATAGAAATCAACACCACTACAAGAAGCACAAACCTCCACATTGGAAAACAGTTTCAACATGTCCGTCTCGAATGCGTCGATGCTGCTGTAATCCGCGGACATGATCTTGTGCTGAATCATGGTCAGGTCGATGGGCTCATCTATCACCTGGTAGTACCACGGGTGCTTCTTCTTGGACGGTAAATGGTACAGGTCCGTAGCAAGGAACGAGCTGTCTTCATCTGCAACGACACATCATTGTCGTGGTTACTGATAATCACTTCCAAATTACACAATCCGACAGGAAGACAAAATAATGTCATGAATGAATGTGAAGTTGAGATGATCCAGAGTGAACAGCTATTAATGTAAAATTATACACTCCAGATTTAGAACATTTACGTTCACACTTTTTCTGTGCTGGTAAGCTTCTACACCTCTAAGATTATTGTCCGTCTTTTATTAGTTACAGATAATAGTGACTAGCACATGGCCTAACACAGAGAACAAACGATATTCCTGTTGACATATGAACAAGTTATTTTGCAGCATTATTACTAACAGCATCATTCAATGAAACCACAGAAAGCAGATCAGAAATGACATGTGTTCTGTATGCTGGGATGTAAGGACAAATAACATTTTATGTTCGATTCCTATTAAAAGAATTGAGTGCGGGTAGGTAGGGGAAATATTTTCTAAAAATATTTTACTTTATATTGTCTTTTTCCACTCAATACTTTTAAAACCTAATATACTAACTTATAAATATATATTTGTTGATATCAGGTACAGAACAGATAGAAAACATGAAAAAAAATAAAAAATTGGCATAAATTGAATTGAATGTTGTTTAACGGCTCATCAACACAGTATAGGTTATAGATTCCTAAGGCTCTTTAACGTGCTCGGAGGATAGACCGATACACGGGACCGCCTGGTTTACGTCCCCATCCGAAGGACGAGGCTAAGGATAAGTGTCTTGCCCAAGAACACACCGACGGAACTCAGTGGCACCACGGAGGACTGAACCCTGGGCCTAAACTAAAGTACTTAGGGTCAGCCTTAAAATACGGGGTCGGTCAGGAAACCGGAACCACACATAATTTCATTTGGCCTAACCATTTGTAAACCACAAGACTAAATAACGATCAATGTACCTTTGCTGGAGGTAATTGCTGAGTAGATTTCCTTACACACTCCTGCAAGTCGTGCCAGACTGCTGAGTTCTGTGTCTTCCTCGGCTAGCGTGAGACGGCGAGTCTTCATGGAGCGTGATGTATTAAGGGCGGTAAGCTGCGTCATGAACACATCTGTAACAAACATGGTTTATAAGTGCGTGAATAGCATTTTTACAATCTTGGACAAGACAACTGCCAAATAATCTAATCCAATTAAGTATGACATAATCAGTGTTTTGCATTGTTGTTGCATTTTTATGTTTCTCAATTGTTACCAATTGTACCAACTCTTGCAACCTGCTTTTCGACAAGGACCAACATCATGTCACACTGATCATTTCAGAAAAAGTCCCATATCAATATCACTTATAGTTTTAAAGAAGTAGTCCCTAAAAAAAAATTCACATCAACGTGAATTTTTGCTAGGATCAACTAGACATCATGGGCAACATTCCTGTAAAGTTTCATGAAAAAACATCCAGTAGTTTCAGAGATGTCGCCCCCCCAAAAAAGAAGGTTTATGGATGGACAGACATACGGACGACGGACACCGCACCACAGCATAAGCTCTGCTGATCTTTGATCAGTAGACTGATGATCTTTCATCAGTAGAGCTGACAAAACAAACTTCCCTAAAAGAATTTCTTCCTGATGATATTAGTTTTTCTCATTTTAATTTTTCTAGTTTTTCTTTGTGAAATGTGTTCCTTTCTTTGTGAAGTGTGTTCCTACCTTTCTTTGTGAAGTGTGTTCCTACCTTTCTTCAGTGTGTCCCTACCTTTCTTTGTGAAGTGCGTTCCTTTCTTTGTGAAGTTCGTTCCTACCTTTCTTTGTGAAGTGTGTTCCTACCTTTCTTCAGTGTGTTCCTACCTTTATTTGTGAAGTGTGTCCCTACCTTTCTTTGTGAAGTGTGTCCCTACCTTTCTTTGTGAAGTGTGTTCCTACCTTTCTTTGTGAATTGTGTTCCTACCTTTCTTAGTGAAGCGCGCTCCTCTTTCTTTGTGAAGAGCGTTCCTAACTTTCTTTGTGAAGTGTGTTCCTACCTTTCTTTGTGAAGAGTGTTCCTACCTTTCTTTGAGAAGTCAGGGATGGAAACTAACGTTTGCCCGTTCGCCCGGGACGACTAAATTTCAAGCTGGGCGAGTAGATTTCATAAGTCGGTAGTCCGCCCGGGCGACTAGCTTTTTCGACAAGCTAAAGTCGATTTCCTCGGCATTATTCGTCAATGCGTGACGATTATAACATTTCAGTAGAAAACAACAACAAAGAAAATATTTCTTACATAGTTTATTAAGCAATTAAATGCAGTAAATAGTCGCAACTCTGTTTATTCAACGATAAAATGCAATTTAAGTCGACCGAATATTGGGAAATTGACGCATTTCCGTTTTGGGACATTCTAAAATGCTGCTCCCGTTCTAATTTCACGGAATGAGAACGTTACGGTATTTGATGTTATACAACACTTTCACGGGGGAATCTTTGAGGGCACTAGTCAGCTTTTAGGTGACTGGGGCGAGGGCCTTCAGGAAGGGGAATTGCAAAAAGTATGCTGTTTTCCTGTATTGTAGTTTAACATTTTCTAATATATATATATATTTTTTTTTTTTAAAGAGGGGAATTTTTCACAGGAAAAGGGTGAAATATATACCATGCCAGAGTAACTGTAATGGCAGTGTTTTTTTTTGGCTGTTTTTATAGCCGAAATTCGGTCATATTCCCAATGCCAAAACATACCTTTTTTTCCCAATTAAGAGGAAAAAATTCCCAATTTAAAAAAAAAAAAAAAAAAATGTAAAAATTTTTTTTTTTTTTTTTTTTTTAGTGTCCCAATCCAATGATTGGGGTTCATTGGATTGGGGTTCAAAAGCTTATAAATTCTTCTGTTTATCTTGGTGTACAAAAAACAGTATTAAAGATATAATTATGAAAGGAAAGCTTTACTTTATATTTTTCCGAATTTTATTAAAAATCGCGCTACAATTCCCAATTTTATGAAAAATCGCGCTAAAATTCCCAATTCCAACGCCATGGGCTATGTTCCCAAAATAGAGAAAAAAAACACTGAATGGCCATGATCAGACTGTAGTGAACTATAGAATATAAATATGCCTACCTACCGACCCTAGAGCATTCAATAGGAAACACACCTATTTTTTTGTATGGCATAAAGTAAATTTGTTAAAATCATGTTTGTTAACGTGTTTGTTAGTGTGTCCAAAAGAAAAATACAGAAAATCTGGGCTCATAAATTTTCAGCTGGGCAACCAAAATCCAGAAGATGGTTGCCCAAACGGGCAACCAAGCTTTAAAAGTTAGTTTCCATCCCTGGAAGTGTGTTCCTACCTTTCTTTGTGAAGCGTGTTCCTAACTTTCTTTGTGAATTGTGTTCCTACATTTCTTTGTGAAGCGCGCTCCTATCTTTCTTTGTGAAGCGCATTCCTAACTTTCTCTGTGAAGTGCGTTCCTACCTTTCTTTGTAAGCGCGTTCCTTTCTTTGTGAAGTGTGTTCCTACCTTTATTTGTGAAGTGTGTTCCTACATTGCTTTGTGAAGTGCGTTCCTACCTTGCTTTGTGAAGTGCGTTCCTACCTTTCTTTGTGAAGTGTGTTCCTACCTTTCTTTGTGAAGTGTTCCTATTTTTTGTGTGAAGTGTGTTCCTACATTTCTTTGTGAAGTGTGTTCCTTTCTTTGTGAAGTGTGTTCCTACCTTTCTTTGTGAAGTGTGTTCCTACCTTTCTTTGTGAAGTGTGTTTCTACCTTTCTTTGTGAAGTGTGTTCCTACCTTTCTTTGTGAAGTGTGTTCCTACCTTTCTTTGTGAAGTGTGTTCCTACCTTTCTTTGTGAAGTGTGTTCCTACCTTTCTTTGTGAAGTGTGTTTCTACCTTTCTTTGTGAAGTGTGTTCCTACCTTTCTTTGTGAAGTGTGTTCCTACCTTTCTTTGTGAAGTGTGTTCCTACCTTTCTTTGTGAAGTGTGTTCCTACATTTCTTTGTGAAGTGTGTTCCTTTCTTTGTGAAGTGTGTTCCTACCTTTCTTTGTGAAGTGTGTTCCTACCTTTCTTTGTGAAGTGTGTTCCTACCTTTCTTTGTGAAGTGTGTTCCTACCTTTCTTTGTGAAGTGTGTTCCTACCTTTCTTTGTGAAGTGTGTTCCTACCTTTCTTTGTGAAGTGTGTTCCTACCTTTCTTTGTGAAGTGTGTTCCTTTGACATAGTCGTCTTCCTTGCCATCCTTGTACTCCTCGTGTTCTGATTGGTGTTTCCCGTCTCGGATGCGGTCCAGGTTGCGTACCAGGAATATGGTATGCCGCCGGGCAAACAGCCGCTCCTTCTTCGAGATGGGCTTGACAGGGATAGGTGAGAGATAAGGAGAGAAGTGCTGGTTACTCATCATGGGTATGCCACCTGGAGTGTATTGATGTCCCTGCACCGCGTACTTGGTCTGAAGTGGTAATGAATAGCCAGTATTAATGAAGTTTTTGTTGTTGTTTGTATGGTGTCTTACGTCATTTTCAACACATGTAATGTTATATACGAGTCAACTTTTTGTGGTGGAGGCAGACCACCCACCTTTCCTAGGTAGAACCAGTACTGTACACCTCCGTAAGAATCGACACTTTCTCACAAGTCAAGCTCCCAGCGGGATTTAATGCAAATGAATCCTGTTGTAAAAGTCGCAGTTTGTCCGAGTCTCCAATTGTTTTTCAAATATGTGGCATAACACCCATAATTTAACAACTTTTTCATTGGTTATAACGAGATCTTAAACAACTATATCCAGGTGAAGATTTAAACCTTTTATACAGAGTAGTAGATATTGCCCTGTTTTAAGTAGTTTTCAGTTCACAAAATGATGTTCTATGTAATTCAAGAAGTGATGGGCTTATATTCAACTCATTTCAAATAGTAAATATCTAGTTCATATTATATTATAAATAAAATTGACTTAATCTATGTGCCCTACTATTTCCGGTTTATGAATAATTCCTTGTGGGAAATCAACCTTTATGTTGATTTAGCCAAAATTTCATTTACCTTTGGGGTATCTTTGTTCTTGTCTACCTTATTTTTTGATTTACGTTTGGGATGTTTCCCCTTCAGTTTGGACTTCTCAGTGGACGTGCCCTGACCGTTATATCGCTGTTTTTTCCCTCCAATGATGCCACGGCAGTTTTGACTTCCACATCTGCACATTTGCTGTAATCAGACATGTGGTTTGATTTTAAACACATTCAATTCTTGACCACTGGCCCATAATACAATGCATTTTATATACGATTGTAGCATGGTCGGTAACATTTACTTTTGATAAATTTAGATTAACTAAAAGGGCGTGGCTATACCGTACTACAACTACCAGATATTGGAATTTAGAGTACGGTCACTATGACGTCATGCATTGTTACTAAGTACACCATGCTACAAAAAAATTGAATCTGTCTCAGCTTGTTGGTTATTTAAACACCTCGATGGTCTATGCTCATCTCTGTGTTTAAATAAGCCAACTCACTGAGACCAGACTCTATTACATATCTATGTAATTTATACATATTTAACTGCTAACACGCATTCAGGAAGGATTGGCAATAAATAATTTCAATATTTAATAGGTATTTCTGTTACAAAGCATTCTTCACAGGAATTGGTTGAGGTTGTATTAAACATTTATTATAGTTTTTACTTGTCTGACAGCAGTCAATTCTTTATTGATTTAATTTGTGTTTAGCAGTCTTTATATGGCATTTAGAAACGAATGTAGCCTTTCAAAGCCCTACTTATGTCATCTGTAAAGCTCTTGTTATGTCTGTAAAGTTATGTCTGTATGTAAAGCCTTGGTTTACATGAAGAGATGAAGTTTAACTGTAGGCAGACAGTAATCAGCATACCTGTGCATCGTGGTTGAAGGACTGGAAGTTGTAGTCGTACACCAGCTCTGTACCAGGCTCTACATTGTCCAAGGCAAACAGGCACATGTGATACGTCCCGTTCACGTTCCTGGAACAATATTAGTTCATAGTTTTAGTTGTATGGTGGAGGGGGAAGCCCTTTTTCATTAAATCAGATGTCCAAATCACACAACTACAAAATATGTCCAGACCTCACTGCTGAAACATCGCTGCTTGGCCTCGAGGTAGAGCGTCCGTCCCACATACAGGTCATTGGTTCATCTCCGACCTGGTCATGCCGTCCCACATACAGGAGGTCATTGGTTCATACCCGACCTGGTCATGCCAAAGACTTTATAGAATGGTACTAGTAACTCCCTTGCTTGGCGTTCAGCATATGAAGTGTAGCCCTAGGACTGGTCAGTTCAGTGTTAGTATAATGTGAGTTAGTGGAGTATTATGTCGTGTCTACGGCGTGGTATTCCAGTGTGGCAGCACTGTAAACTTGAGCACTGAGCTAACTGATGCCAGAAGACACCGATGTGATATGACTGGGTGGGGTATCATGTCATGTGTCTATGGCGGGGTATTCCAGTGTGGCAGCACTGTAAACTTGAGCACTGAGCTAACTGATGCCAGAAGACACCGATGTGATATGACTGGGTGGGGTATCATGTCATGTGTCTATGGCGGGGTATTCCAGTGTGGCAGCACTGTAAACTTGAGCACTGAGCTAACTGATGCCAGAAGACACCGATGTGATATGACTGGGTGGGGTATCATGTCATGTGTCTATGGCGGGGTATTCCAGTGTGGCAGCACTGTAAACTTGAGCACTGAGCTAACTGATGCCAGAAGACACCGATGTGATATGACTGGGTAGGGTATCATGTCATGTGTCTATGGCGGGGTATTCCAGTGTGGCAGCACTGTAAACTTGAGCACTGAGCTAACTGATGCCAGAAGACACCGATGTGATATGACTGGGTGGGGTATCATGTCATGTGTCTATGGCGGGGTATTCCAGTGTGGCAGCACTGTAAACTTGAGCACTGAGCTAACTGATGCCAGAAGACACCGATGTGATATGACTGGGTGGGGTATCATGTCATGTGTCTATGGCGGGGTATTCCAGTGTGGCAGCACTGTAAACTTGAGCACTGAGCTAACTGATGCCAGAAGACACCGATGTGATATGACTGGGTGGGGTATCATGTCATGTGTCTATGGCGTGGTATTCCAGTGTGGCAGCACTGTAAACTTGAGCACTGAGCTAACTGATGCCAGAAGACACCGATGTGATATGACTGGGTGGGGTATCATGTCATGTGTCTATGGCGGGGTATTCCAGTGTGGCAGCACTGTAAACTTGAGCACTGAGCTAACTGATGCCAGAAGACACCGATGTGATATGACTGGGTGGGGTATCATGTCATGTGTCTATGGCGGGGTATTCCAGTGTGGCAGCACTGTAAACTTGAGCACTGAGCTAACTGATGCCAGAAGACACCGATGTGATATGACTGGGTGGGGTATCATGTCATGTGTCTATGGCGGGGTATTCCAGTGTGGCAGCACTGTAAACTTGAGCACTGAGCTAACTGATGCCAGAAGACACCGATGTGATATGACTGGGTGGGGTATCATGTCATGTGTCTATGGCGGGGTATTCCAGTGTGGCAGCACTGTAAACTTGAGCACTGAGCTAACTGATGCCAGAAGACACCGATGTGATATGACTGGGTGGGGTATCATGTCATGTGTCTATGGCGGGGTATTCCAGTGTGGCAGCACTGTAAACTTGAGCACTGAGCTAACTGATGCCAGAAGACACCGATGTGATATGACTGGGTGGGGTATCATGTCATGTGTCTATGGCGGGGTATTCCAGTGTGGCAGCACTGTAAACTTGAGCACTGAGCTAACTGATGCCAGAAGACACCGATGTGATATGACTGGGTGGGGTATCATGTCATGTGTCTATGGCGGGGTATTCCAGTGTGGCAGCACTATAAAGTTGAGCACTGAGCTAACTGATGCAAGTAAACACCGATGTGATATGACTGAAAGATTGTTAAAGGCAATGTTAAACCCCATACATACAGACAGACATACAATTTGACTTGAATATTTTATGTCATTTTTAGCACTTTATTTTATCACATTAGGCAATAATTATACAAGGTGTTTTTCCTTTTTTTTGTGGTAGATGCAGACCATCCCATTTTTCCTGACAAGTCGATGGTCCCAATTGGATTCAAACCTGCAGCGGTGAGAGGCATACAAACATACACTACAAAAACGCACTTTGAAATTCTTTGATTAATCTAAAATAAGAAGTCTAGACAAAATTATTCCATAAGTCAATTGATCTATAATCAAAATCAGTATAATGCAGATGGTGTACCTGCACAACAGTAAATCTCTCAAATCTTTAACTTTTCTGGCGTTTATATAGCATTATTTCGAGTGCCGTTGTCTGTGCTATACAAGGTACCAACAAGTAATGATGCCCGATCATAATCACGTAATAATTCACACCACTAGCCTGATGATAATTATGGGGTTTTACAACCAATTCCAGAAAATAAAATGTAATCCTGTATAAGGTTACCATGGCAACAACTGGTTGTTAGATGTCAAAACAGAAAGTTAATACAGCAAGTATAAAGCTTCAATTATAACAGGAGTTGTCAATATAGATGATGGAAGTTGTCTGTTAACGTGACCTAGACTGGGTAATGGTTTGTTTGTCTACACTTTAATTTCTTGAAAATCGCACAGTGATAATGAGGAGTCTTTATTCAGTGTTTTGTCTACACATTAGTTCCTGTGAGTCAATTTCCATCATAATGACAAAATCAGAGTCAGTCTATGGAAATGATCTAATTTTGGAAAAAAGCTGGAAATTTGTCTATGGGACATGGATGACCCCACTGAAAACAATCAGCGAAAAACTTAAGTATAACATGGTCGATTTTGACGCTGTATCGAAATGGACATCTTGAAATCATAGGTAAGTATCCTGCAAAGTTTCGAAACAATCGGTTGAAAACTGTGAGGAGACGGACACAAAAACTATTCAGACGGTCATGGGTAACGCTATTTGGTAGTGGGGACATAAAAACCCGGAAATATTCGACTCAAAAATCATGTGCAAATAAAACACAGTAATATTAAAACATGTATACATGTAAAACCATTCAAGACAATAAACTAGAACAATCACTGAAGATGATGACTTCACTTTGTGAAAGCGGTGGGTATAATAAATAAACCAAATTGTCTGCCTACCATTTCTGCATCTCACAGTTTGGTTCACAGGAGTGGTTGACGAAGCGTGCCACGTTGCCCATCCTGTAGCCGTCTATCACAGTGCCCCTGTCCAGGTTCAGGCAGTAATGGTGACACTCCTGGGAGTACTCCTCGGTCATACGCCGCCGGAACTCCTGCTCACTGACCACCTCACCCAGATACTCCATGATTAGATCACCTACAGATGGGAGAGAAGATGTTTATGCATCACCAGATCATCAGTGGATTCACAAGTATGTTCTACTAGAACACCTCACCCAGATACTCCATGATCAGATCACCTACAGACGGGAGAGAAGATGTTTATGCATCACCAGATCATCAGTGGATTCACAAGTATGTTCTACAACACCACCTCACCCAGATACTCCATGATCAGATCACCTACAGACGGGAGAGAAGATGTTTATGCATCACCAGATCATCAGTGGATTTACAAGTATGTTCTACTAGAACACCTCACCCAGATACTCCATGATCAGATCACCTACAGACGGGAGAGAAGATGTTTATGCATCACCAGAACAACAGTGGATTCACAAGTATGTTCTACAACACCACCTCACCCAGATACTCCATGATCAGATCACCTACAGACGGGAGAGAAGATGTTTATGCATCACCAGAACAACAGTGGATTCACAAGTATGTTCTACAACACCACCTCACCCAGATACTCCATGATCAGATCACCTACAGACGGGAGAGAAGATGTTTATGCATCGCCAGAACAACAGTGGATTCACAAGTATGTTCTACAACACCACCTCACCCAGATACTCCATGATCAGATCACCTACAGACGGGAGAGAAGATGTTTATGCATCACCAGAACATCAGTGGATTCACAAGTATGTCCTAATACAACATCTCACCCAGATACTCCATGATTATATCACCTACAGACGGAAGAGAAGATGTTTATGCATGACCAGAACATCAGTGGATTCATAAGTATGTCCTATTACAACACCTCACCCAGATACTCCATGATCAGATCACCTACAGATGGGAGAGAAGATGTTTATGCATCACCAGATCATCAGTGGATTCACAAGTATGTCCTACTACAACACCTCACCCAGATACTCCATGATCAGATCACCTACAGATGGGAGGGAGATGTTTATGCATCACCAGATCATCAGTGGATTCACAAGTATGTCCTACTACAACACCTCACCCAGATACTCCATGATCAGATCACCTAAAGATGGGAGGGAGATGTTTATGCATCACCAGACAGAAGCTTGTCCATGGCAAAATAAGAATCTGTTTCAAGCCCACTTGAGTTTGAGTTTCTCTAAATGTTTTTAGAATCTGAGGGTTACTGACCTCATCACCTGAATCTACCTGCCTTGGGGTGTAAGACAGGTCAAGGCCAAAAACTTTATGATTTTGCTTGTATTAAAGATGAAGCTTTTTGTTTAATAGAAAGCCAATTAGATCAAAGACTTTTCTGAAATGCATATGCAAAGACAAACAAATTGTTGTTTGAAGAGTCGTCAACACATTATTTATGATATTTTATAGCCACACATGTACATCTGGTAACCATGTCTTACTATCACTATCGAATACTATCGAATACATTCCTGTGGTTCTTTAACAAGCTCGGAGGACAGAGTCCAATACAATCCCGGGACCGCCCGGTTTACCACCCCATCCGAGGGACGAGGCTAGGGTCTTGTCTTAGAACATACCTAGTAACCCTGTGGCTCCAGTGAGGCTCGAACACATAATCTCTCAATTCAGAGCCGAACCTGCTATCCACTGGACCACAACGGCCACTATCAGAGCAATAAAGAAGAATTCGAGACCATCGCTCTTGTACTACCAAATCTACGTGTCATTAGCATGCATGTAGATACTAGGACAGCAACTCTGGTACGAGATTTTGAGAAAATACAGCAAAATTATGTCAGAAAGTATAACCTGCAGTCAGCAGACATTCTGATGTAATTATAGAAACTAAAACATACCAGACTTGATAGGTTTGGTGGTGCGCACACCGAAACCACGATCCTTGGTCAGAAACTTCTGTAGTCCTGGGGCAAAATGATGTTTCTGAATACTCTGGTTACCACACTGTTCTCCACATGGACACTGGTCTGGGGAACATTCTGTGTATATTAACCTAGAAGTGAAGAAAGCAAAGATATATTACTGGTCTGGGGGAATATTCTCGTTCTCACACTGGTCTCCACATGGACACTGGTCTGGGGAACATTCTGTGTATATTAACCTAGAAGTGAACAAAGCAAAGATATATTACTGGTCTGTGGGAATATTCTCGTTCTCGCACTGATCTCCACACAGACACTGGTCCAAGTAATATTCTGTGTAAATTCACCTATTATTCAGGGCACTTGTGTCAGCCAAAGGTTTTTCGGCAATTACATATGTAATTTTAATAATACCGTTCATACGTACACAAATTATATATCATTGGAACTGGCATTTTCAGTGATTAATAAAAACACCTTATATTTGAAAATTGGTTGTGAAATATATTACAGCCAAAACGCTTTTTGATGGGGCATTTCCCATGTTAAGTCCTGGTTTCTAGGACAGCAGACAATTAAGAAATCTAAAATAACTTCAGTTAACCTCAATAGTTTGCTATAAAACTTTCAGGATGTCTTAATTTGCTTTTGTCCAATATATTAAAATAAATTTGGATAAAAAATCTGAAAAGCAGCAGGATTTTGCATTGAAAATGCCCAATCGAAAAGGAAAAAACAACACTTTGCAAGTGCAATTGTTATTCCTCAACCGATTTTGAAAAGTAGGGTACTTTTATTTACCATTAAAAATGTCTATTTCATTGATATACGACTCTTTTAGGTGCAAGTTAAATTGTCTGAAAAGTTCAAAAAAACTTTTGCTGAAACAAGCACCCCTAACTACAGCAATGAAGAAAGCAAAGATATAAGGAACTGGACGATGTGTTACAAGTTCTGTGTAAGGACACTCAGCTATCAGGTTTTACAGACACGTTCGGATGTGTGTTTGTTTATGATGTGTGTTTGTTTATGATGTATTTGTTTATGTCTAATGCTGGTCAACGAGTCTCCCAATACTTCCTCTGGTCGATATTTAAATTCTAAGGAACTCAAGACAAGACTCCAGAAAAGTTGCGGTCTCATTGACACGAATGATTGTTTAGCCACATTCATCTATCCAAAATGAATTTGGCATTTGTTGGAACACTTCCAATTACTACATATATACATCACTCAAATCGGATTTGTCTAAGAAAGTGTACACAAATGTCTTCTTCTGCTTCGTTAAAATCTGTGAAGACACATTTGTTAAGACTACGATTTATCTTGAAGTGTACCAAACGAAGGTATTGGTGTTCCTTAATGCATAAATTGGGGAAGCAATGCCCGCACTCTTACTTTGTGAAATCAAGCAATTACACCATCTAAGTTCCTTATTCATACAATGCAGCCTTTTTATATGGTGGTAACTACCAGTGTTCTCCCCAGTGCCTTTAAGCACCGCGGTGCCGCTGTGCTTTGAATTCAAAATCGCTATTAGCGCTGTCCTTTAAAATTAGCGCGGTCCTTTAAATATCTAGCGCGGTGCTTATATTTTGCTAATTGGTACTTGAAATAACCCTTACAGAGCCCCTCTATCGGTGTCACTCCCCAGATTGTGTGAAATACACCTCCTCAAATAACAAGTTTCTCGCTTCATTGGTAGTGGGAAATCAAGTCGGCGATTGTGTGAAATACACCTCCTCAAATAACAAGTTTCTCGCTTCATTGGTAGTGGGAAATCAAGTCGGCGACCTCCCAATCATCACTATGCCGAATATCTAGGTCATAAGCATGGCCCTGGAATGTTTTGCGACAAGAAATGAGAACTTTTTTAATACACTCAAAGCACTCGTTTATTAATGCGATTCGATGAGGTATTTCATTGATAAAGTATGAAATTAAACTTATATATGTATGGATGTGCATCTTTCCCCCAAAAGCGTTACAAAACTTAGCGATTTGCTTCTTTTTCCCAAACAATCGTAAATCATATCAATGAGAGGCCCTGGATTGTTTTGCGAGAAAATGCAAACTTTTTTAATACACTCGAAGAACTCGTTTATTAATGCGATTGGATGAGGTATTTAGTGTTTTTCATTGATAAAGAATGAAATTAAACATGTATGGATGTGTATCTTTTCCAAAAAGCGTTACAAAACTTAGCGATATGCTTCTTTTTTCCATATCTCACTGGTTTTCGCGATTCCAAAAAAGGACAAGATATTACGTTCTGAAAGTTTAATTGATATACATGTACAGGCCTTACACTACTGCATAAATGTTCAAAAATACACTAAGTAGACTTAAATGTTGGGCAAGGCAATTGCCTTTTGAAAATACTCTTAAGACTTGTTCTGAGGCTGAGAAAGTGGTTTTTAAAAATATTTCCAAAAAACATTTTTAAAACAGGCAATAGCACTGAGAGTGCCTTCTAATTAAAATAAGGCATTATTTTACAACTAAAACCATCTCAGAGTAGATGGTGTATCTTGGATTTATATAAAAAAAAAAGGAAGGGTGGGGAGTAGACCCCTCCTGACCACCACCCCGAAGCGCACTGTCTGTACCAGCGCCTGAAAAAAAACCTGGGGAGAACCCTGACTAACTAAACACTTATTTGTTTAACATCATCATTACATATTTGAGTTATTAGGCAAAACAAAAAGTAAACATTTACTGTAGATAATCATCCACCTGACAGAGTTATGAAATATAAACTAACTAGTAATCTTGTAAAGGGTTCACTCACTTGTTAAGACAGTCCTCTCCACAACCCTTCTCACTGCAGTTGACTGGTCGTTTACATGAACACGTGTGGGCTTCATATCTACACACAGGGCGGGCATCAACATAGATGTCTGTAATCGAGGAAGAGTTAAGCTATAGAACAAGGTAACTGTTGTCAAATCTGCTACAATATAAACTCCCGGTTGTTGAGCTCTATAATTATTGTAGATGTTGTGTTACAGTTTACATTGTAATTGTTTCTAAAGTTGAATGCCAGTTATTTTTTATTCTGGGGCTTTCTTCATTATTGGTAAAACACACCTTTCTATATTATTTGAAGATTTCATAGTTTAAATCAAAATACTCGTTAAAGGGAAATTTCAATGATTTGACAGAAAAAATTATCTCTTCAATGTTTATTATCTCTTTCTTCATCGTCTCAGAGAAATACCAACCAGACAGGTGACCACATGAAAGAATGAGTTGATTTTCACACACGGTCACACGACGCACAAGATCTCCGGGAAGACAATAGAAAAACCTGCAGCAGATCTCCCTCAAGACTACACTCAAAAGCAACGCCAAACAAATCAACTACATTACATACATTTTTGCCATGTGTTTTTTCAAAGACTAGAACTGTGATCGCATGGGTTCGCTCCCTTGGCAGAGGCATGCATTTAGGAACTTCATCTCATTTCCCTCTGACCTTGCTGTCCCAAAATAACCTAAAATGTGTTAACGGGATGTAACGGGATGTAACGGGATGTAAAACTCCATTTCATTTCAAAGACTGTCAAGCCACTTACTATTTCTGATTCTTCTATACTGCTGGCCATCTCCTTTCTTGGGTAACTGCAATAGAGTCAGTAAGTGGTTTGTGCCATCACCATCACATTTAATGAAATGAACTAAAATGAATGAAATGACTGTTGGAAATGAAAGCCATGTATTATCAGTTTCTGCAATAAGCTCAAGTTTTAATAAAAAAGAAAATTATATCTATGAAACTGCTTGATGCAAACAGAATTATAAACATTCATTAAATAAGCGTAGGAAATAGTATTTTTAAATTGAATAACATTAAATAACACAACTTTTTTTAATTTCCTGTCATTTGGTTCCACGTCTATAAGCACTACCAAATACAATCTTTATTGAATGTTTGATAAATTCATAACAAAGTTATATATCATCTAAAAAGCTCAGCTCATTTTTTTAAACATACCATGTCATTGAAATGTAGCCACCAGATGTCATAAGGCAGTTGGAAATCGGTGGCATTTTTCATGATATGTTGACCAAAATGAAGTGGCAGGTCAAAGGTCAGGTAGGTACTGCCCGTGTCCTTGTCCTTGGATTTACTGTAAATATACAAATGATGATAATGATATGTTGCCCAAGATGTAGCAACAGGTCAAAGGTCACGTAGGTAGTGCCAGCTTTCTCGCCCTAGGTTATTACTGTAAGTATACATATATAGTTGGTGCAGAGAAAATTGTCTGATTTGTTCGAATCAATACGAAGATTGTTATTATTTACAAATGGCATGTTGTTATTATTTACAAATGGCATGTTATTATTTACAAATGGCATGTTGTTATTATTTACAAATGGCATGTTATTATTTACAAATGGCATGTTGTTATTATTTACAAATGGCATGTTATTATTTACAAATGGCATGTTATTATTTACAAATGGCATGTTATTATCGGGGCTAACATCTTTACTAGATGTGATCCTCCTTAAAGATGAATGGCCACCCTTTTTGTAGTGTTATCAATTTACAAATGATATAAACATTTCTTGATAGTCCCAGCGAGAAACATAAATTTAAATCCGCTACTAAGTTGTATGTAAAATAGGTAGTATGTGCACAACGTAGATACCACTTTTACCACTGAACAGAGATTTTAGATCATGTTTCAATGATTGTAAAATAGTAGGCAGTGAGTTTTTCCACAAAACTGGGAAGAGGCCCATTGAAGGCCTCTGTTACATGAGGTAAACTAAAAGGGTGTTCCTGAGAACACTTGTGTCGCCTGCCACATGCTTATTTCATCAAGTTCATTCCAACTCTTAAAGTTTGAAGACAGGGGGTGCAATCCTTCATGAATTATGGAGCAGTTTTTATTTTTATTTTTTTAGTGTAAAACTTTATCTAGTTCCATGACCATAGGTATGTTTTACCAAGTTATGAGCTAGGTTAGGTTGCAGGTTAAAGTTTTATGAAAGGGGGCATAATTTTCTGTCAAAATGAAAGTCCGAGTTATTGGTCATGGGTAACAATATTCTGTGTGGTAAGATGAATGTATACGTGTGTGAAGTTTCATGAACATAGGTCAAATACTTCTTAAGTTATGGCCAGTTATTTGCTTGGTTAGGCTGCAGGTTAAAGTTTCATCGAAAGCTTGTTTCATGTATTATTTGAAATAATGTTCATCACATTTCTTGAATAAATACTGTTTGAACCGAAGTTTTATGAAAGGGGGCATAACTCTGTCAAAATGAAAGTCAGAGTTACTGGACATGTGTAACAGCATTCCTTGGGTTAAGATGAAGATATGTGTGAAGTTTCATGAACACATAATGTCAAACACTTTTCAAGTTATGGCCAAGGTTAGGTTGCAGGTTAAAGTGTGACGGACGACGACGACAGACGACGTGATCCTTATGTGTCTGCCATGCTACGCAGGCGACATAAAAAGCCCTGGTAGACAGTTTCAGACCATCATCTCAGTTTGAATATATTCTTAAAGTGGATGCTATTTTTAAAAGTAAAACATCTGTCCAAACTTATGTCTTCTAGTTTATAAATATTTACTTTAAACCAATGCACCATATTTTTATTTATTTAACTTTAAAATGTGTATATTAATACTACGTCACTATTACTTTCTAACTGCATGTAAATATTTTAATATCAAGGAAATAAAATTGAATCACTCTGCATTTTACCATGTTTTACTAACTTAATGATGCATTACACCAAAACATTAGTTGTAATATTCAGCAAGTTTGTCATGTGTCCCTTCAAGAATCAAGAATGCCATGTGTCCCTTTAAGAATCAAGAATGCCATGTGTCCCTTTAAGAATCAAGATTGCCATATGTCCCTTTAAGAATCAAGAATGCCATGTGTCCCTTTAAGAATCAAGAATGCCATGTGTCCCTTTAAGAATCAAGATTGCCATGTGTCCCTTTAAGAATCAAGAATGCCATGTGTCCCTTTAAGAATCAAGTTTGCCATGTGTCCCTTTAAGAATCAAGTTTGCCATGTGTCCCTTTAAGAATCATGTTTGCCATGTGTCCCTTTAAGAATCATATTTGTCATGTGTCCCTTTAAGAATCAAGTTTGCCATGTGTCCCTTTAAGAATCAAGTTTGCCATGTTTTCATCTAAGAATCAAGATTGCCATGTTTCCATTTAAGAATCATGATTAAGAATCAATGCCATGTGCCCTTTAAAAATCAAGATTGCTGTCCTTTAAAGGTACATATACATGTGATGTATACAAGAGTTTACCAATATCTACCAATGATGGACTACTTTTTGAGTTAGACATTACAGTTTATATCTACCTTGTACAATTTAGATGTTGACCCATGTTACAAATTGTGAATAACATAACTCAAACTGAGCGACCTTTTAACAGCGGCATGTCTCAATGCATCATCTTAATGTATCGAGCTGTTATATTAAGACATTACCAATAAGCGGAAAACAACACTCCTATTTGTATTAAATACCCCCTGAAATCAGCAGTATTCAACGATTTGCCAGGAGTCTACCACAACTGCAGATAACTCAGTACAGTATAACTCAGTACAGTATAACACAGTACAGTATAACACCCTGTAAATGGGCCACATGATGGTAATTAAGCAAACAAAGAACTATGTGACACAGAATGACATTAATCTGTCGGCAAATCTACCGCCAATTGCCTCCTAAACAAAGAATTCTTCACCCATGATCCCACTATAAAAGGTCATTCTTTTTTATTCCATACCAATTGATGCGTGTCATCGCCATAAAACAGCTGTTGAATAAATGGACTTGAAAACAATCTGAACTGGGGTTCAAATATTTTAACAACTTCTTCCAATACAATATGATAGGCTAGTACTGAAATGATGCATGGCAGATGGAAGAACAGGGAGCAAGAATCACCAATCGCTTGTAATTGGTTCATCAATTCAAATACAGCATGTCATTTTTCTGTTTGGCCACAATGGGTCACAATATGCTGTATGAAGGGAGAAATTTGATAACATGTTAATTACACTAGGGTTTGACTCAACACAAAGCATAAGGGGCACGCTCTAACCACGCTCAAAACAACATGATCACTATCAAGGGATCTCATTGAAAGCCGATAAAATCATTAATTTTTAATGGCGATAAAGCTCCCGAGAAATGAAATGACAGTCATGAAAGTGAGGTTTGAAACTACCATTTTAATAATACCGATTAATGGCTGATGCACGGGACTGACTTTTATACATCTAAGCTGTTGAACGCTAGTCAATATCGATCAAGGAAATTTAAAATTGACTACACCCGCTACAGAGGGTTCAAAGTCAGGTCTTTTGACTTTGGGGAATTTGGTATTCGTTTTTTGATGAATGGAACAGATCTTTTAGTTATTTTGTCGTCTAATTACTGTGCACACATTGGGACAAAGTTGGGGTGCATTTTATGTACATAATTTACTGTCTATAGATTAACAGATGGATATTCAAATTTCAATGGATTTGATACCCCACTTTACTTGTGATTTGCTGTTATGTGTTGAGAAAGAAGTATATGCCAAATGCATGAAGATGGATAACCTGTTACCAAGTTTGAGGAACAAAAATCAAAAGGAAAAAGTCTCTAAAATGTTGTGGGAACTTGGTCATGTAAAACATGTTTCTCAAAATATAAAACGTCTTCTTCATAATCAAACTATTTGTCCTTTTAAACAATCGCTTTTATGCATAGCTACAAAAACTCATTTTTGTATCACCTTAGAAGAAATAATCTTTTTGTATTGAAAGTGGTAACCATAGGTAAAAAATTCTCATTCAAATATCTTCAACATTCAGTTCATTACAAGTATGCACATGTGTCCAGTATCATCAAGGCCTCACACAAGTTCCATAACTCTGTATTGCATTTTAGCAAAATGATGGCCCTTTTTTCGACTTAGAAATTCGTAAATTCCGGTCCCTGCTAGGCGTGACATTGGAATCTACAGTTGCTTGGAATTATCTGACACAGTCTCAGTCATTAACAGCTCAATGCAGATAACCTTTAGAAGTTCTATATTCATACAGGTTAAAAAAGGGAAGGTAGATTGTATTCAACCCCTTATATAGGGATATGGAATATTTTGAAAATCCACTTGCCCTGCCCAAAATGTCACTTGCCCCAATTTCAAAAGTCATTTGCCCAAAAATTAAGCTGTCAACATGCCTTTTTTTTTTGAGTCCGCGCGCTAAGTTGAATACTTACTGTGCTTTTTTTGCCATAATTTTTTAGATGATTTCATTGTAAAATTAATGCCTTAAATTAGGAAGGATCAGAGCTATAGGTTGTTACCATTATGCATTATATCAGAGTTTTCCTCCACCGGTGTGAGAGGGGAAGTGGGCGTCGGGCAACCATATTCCGGAGCCCTGTTATACCTATAATGTTACACTCATTACAGTAATTACCAAATATCACATAATAGCAGCGCCTCCCCTCATAGATGTGCCACCACCTTTTTAAGACATCTTTTTATTTTATGTTTTATTATTTTTTTATTATGGGTAGTTCTCGCCAGACTGTACCTCAAATTGAACAAAAAATAAAAATAACAGCACCCCCTATGCATTTTGCATAGCAGCCTGGCGCTACTTTCAGGAGAAATATTGTAGATGTATAAGTGTACTATGCCAAATCACACTACATACTACTTACAACTGAAACAGCCATAATTATCTTATTATAATGCCACAAAATACTACATAAATCCCCCAAACACAACATAAAACTGTGGATCTGCCTGTGCCTAACCACCTTGGCTTGTACTCTTTACAACTGCACCACAAAGCTGCCATCAATTTTCAATTAATATTGCCTCTGATACAGGCACTTGGTGGAGTAGGCATATCTTCCACACAGGTAATTTAATAGCGTTTTTACAGGTGATTCAATTATATTGTATTCCTGGAGTTTTCAGATCAAGGTAATTGCTATATTCATGATATTACCTGTCAGGGAGGATAAAAGACAGTTTAATGTTATTCATGCCTCAGATTACAATCGCTTGTTAATGTATACATAAGCTCTGTTCGAATACAAATTAATAGTATTTTCATTTAACGGTGAATATTTCTCTATAAACAATTAGGTTGTAATCAATTACAGAGTTAAAGCAATTGTTTTTTTGAGCGATAAAGGATTAATTTTATCCATTATCCATGCTGTCAAAAGCTGAGGACATCAATATATTTTTTTTTGACTTTTAAGTAACTGACAGAAAAAAAGACAGATGTGAATATTCATACTTTTTCAACATGACATTTAGCTAGGGGAAATTCCTGTGTCGCTATGACACCTAGGTACAGTCTTGTTGTCGCTATGACACCTAGTTACAGTCCTGTTGTCATTATGACACCTAGGTACAGTCCTGTTGTTGCTATGACACCTAGGTATAGAGTCCTGTTGTTGCTATGACACCTAGGTACAGTCCTGTTGTCGCTATGACACCTAGGTACAGAGTCCTGTTGTCACCATGACACCTAGGTACAGTCCTGTTGTTGCTATGACACCTAGGTACAGAGTCCTGTTGTCGCCATGACAACTTGGTACAGTCCTGTTGTCGCTATGACACATAGGTACAGAGAATCCAGTTGTCGCCTTGACACCTAGGTAGTGTCCTGTTGTCGCCATGACACCTAGGTACAGTCCTGTTGTTGCTATGACACCTAGGTACAGAGAGTCCTGTTGTTGCTATGACACCTGGGTATAGGGACAGTCCTCAGTTGTCGCAATGACACCTAGGTACAAAGTCCTGTTATCGCCATGACACCTAGGTACAGGGACAGTCCTGTTGTTGCCATGACACCTAGGTACAGGGACACTGTGCTGTGTAGCTATGTGGAGGTTATCTGTATTACACAAAGTTCACATTGTTCAGAAACACTTTGTCCTGCATTAATTATTTGTTTAGAATTCAAAAATAAAACCTCTTTTACTTTGCTAATTCTCACACCTGTAGAAACGAACTCGAGCGTTAAATTCAAATACTACTATCAAATATCACAGGTACTAGTCCTGTGAAGATATGCAGATCATCTATACAAAGGTAACTGTTTAACTGGTTAACAGTAATACAGTCTCAATGACAAGTATTTTAGTCTATTTCTCATGATGTTTGACATAGATTTCCTCAATAAATAAATTTGTCCGAAATGTGGGCAACCTTTTGCTGGGGTATACAATTATGACCAAGTTGGTAAACACTGAATGCAAAACAAAGGAGCCGAGTGTTGACAACATAAAATATAGCTTTTTTTTGGTTAAAACATGGGCCATAAGCTGATGTTTATTTTTCAATATATTTCTTATCTAACTTGTCTGAGCTTTCATCCATTTTAAGACTGACCAAGTTTGGTAAAGATGCAAGATGAAGGTGCTTGTGTGTTGACGAGGCAAACATTATATTATGGAATTTTTATTAAATCACGGGCCATAACTCTGTTTATTATCTGATATTAGTGGTTTTTGAGCTCGTCTCAGCTTTCATCGATTTTAAGACTGGATCAGATGCAAAATGTAGGTACTAGAGCATTGACAAATTCAGTTTATTAGCCATCAAACAAAGATAACAGATATCGTGTTATCGCATAAACTCGCTTGCAGTCTTTGAATTAAAATGTTTGTGTCACTAGCCGGAACTCTTCGAACATTTTCCTTTAGCCCCCCGACTACAAAAATTAAAAAAAAATCACTAGCCCGAATGACAAGTTTACTAGCCCCGGGTTTCAGGCTAGTGGGTTAATTCGAAGTCTGCGCTTACAGTGATATTTCTTGTTATCATTATTATGCCTGTGACCTTATTAACCTAAGGGCACTGTCTATGGATGGATGAAGTTCTGAATGTATCATTTTACCTATCCATTTTTCAAAAAATTTCCAATTCAGCCTTATGAAGTTTTCCAAATGTCCGCCAGGAGCCTTTTTCCTGAAGTACCTGCATGTAATGACTTGAGCTCTAATCAGCTCTAAATTCAGACATAAATTGATATATATTTCCTGTCTACAGAGACATACCATGAAAGTGCATTACTGAGGGAGACTAATCATTATATTTCCCCATCTATAATTGAGAAATGTCCACACAATATACCAGGAAGTTGATCATATATATCGAAAAAAGAAGCAGTGAACGACAGAATTTGTGGTGAATCTTCCCGTACCATGCAGCGAGAAAGCCTAATGGGAGAATTTATCAGTTTTTATTGATGAATGTTTATCATCGTCAAACAAGTTTATGAATATGGTGTACGTGTATCCATTTCAGACAAGTATAGGGAAAATCCTTATTAGCTCCGTATTGTATTTCTTTTCATTGGATTGAAAGCAATCACTGAAGGGAAGAATAATGACAGCTACGTACATCCGTAAAGAATGGATCAAGGCGCAACTTATGAATAAATAGACTGCCACAACTGTTATTTTATAGCAAATAGCATCCACGGTAACTCAGTGGATAAGGCCTTCAGATGCTGCAGTCCTCTTCATAGCGCGAGTTTGCATGTCTAATACTGAGTTTGCTGTCCCAAAATGGCCTTATATATATGGTAAGGTCCAAAAAAAGAGGTTTGTTTCTGGTCTTGTTCCCAAAAAATCAGGGTAGGTCGGTAGGTAGATTTCCCCCCCATTATTATGGCTCCCCCACACAAAGTGTGGTAGGGGAGCCATATTGATTTTGTGCTTTCTGTCTGTTTCTTTCTCTGTGTCACAAACGATGTCTGAACAATAACTAGAGAATGGTTGGACCTAGGGTCCTCAAACTTGGAAGGATGGTTGGTCATGACAAGTAGATGACCCCTATTGATTTTGGGGTCACTAGGTCAAGGTCGTGGAGACATTGACTATCAAAATGATGTCCGATCAATAACTACAGAACGGTTGGACCTCAGGTCCTCAAACTTGGAAGGATGGTTGGTCATGACAAGTAGATGACCCCTATTGATTTTGGGGTCACTAGGTCAAAGGTCAAGGCTGTAGGTCTGTCTGTGTCACAAACGATGTCCGATCAATAACTACAGAATGGTTGGACCTAGGATCCTCAAACTTAAAAGGATGGTTGGTCATGACAAGTAGATGACCCCTATTGATTTTGGGGTCACTAGGTCAAAGGTCAAGGTCGTGGTGACATTGACTATCAAAACGATGTCCGATCAATAACTACAGAACGGTTGGACCTCGGGTCCTTAAACTTGGAAGGATGGTTGGTCATGACAAGTAGATGACCCCTATTGATTTTGGGGTCACTAGGTCAAAGGTCAAGGCGACACTGACTATCAAAACGATGTCCGATCAATAACTACAGAATGGTTGCACCTAGGGTCCTCAAACTTGGAACGATGGTTGTCATGACAAGTAGAGGGGTCACTAGGTCAAAGGTCAAGGTCGCGGTGACCTTGACTATCAATTGACTATCAAAACGATGTCCGATCAATAACTACAGAACGGTTGGACCTCGGGTCCTCAAACTTGGAAGGATGGTTGGTCATGACAAGTAGAGGGGTCACTAGGTCAAGGTCGTGGTGACCTTGACTACAAAACTTTGTCCGATCAATAACTAGAGAACGGTTGGACCTAGGGTCCTAAAACTTGGAACGATGGTTGGTCATGACAAGTAGATGACCCCTATGGTTAAAGGTCAAGGTCGTGGTGACCTTGACGATCAATAACTAGAGAACGGTTGGACATAGGGTCCTCAAACTTGGAATGATTGTTGGTCATGACAAGTAGATAACCCCTATTGATTTTCGGGTCACTAGGTCAACAAAATAAAAGGTCATCTTGGTCAGTACGTCTGTAACAATGGAGTTTTTCGAGTCATTTCAGAGTGAGTCAAAGGTCAATGTCACAGGGATATTAAATATCAAGACGATCTCTGATCAATAGAGAACGGCAGGCGAATGGGGGAGCCATACGTTTTTGTCCCATGGACAACAACAATTTCTAGATATGTTTTTTTTTACAATTATTACTTGTCCCCGCATTTCATGTAAAAGTGATAAAAAAAACAAGATCATTATCATTTTTTATGGAGGATTTTCAACTGACAGATATCGCCACATTTTTTTTGTTTATTTTCTAGACTCGATCACCCAGCCGCATGTCCACCTTCATAGCCCACCTTTTCTGAGCAGACTGATGACAAAGACTATTTACTTTTCAAGGTCAAGTTAGGTCATTGCCGGTGTCTGTAATATTTATAATGTTGTGAGAAAATATGGTTTAAAATACGCCACCTACCGTCTACGCACATGTCCGACATTAGATCGGCAGTTACCATAAAATTGATTGGTTAAACAAAACTCGTAACTCTGCGCTTCAAACTGCCTCAACCATTTTTTTTTCAAAAATAATATCGGAAAGGAATAGACACCAACTTGGATACTACTTTTCGGTCAATCACGTGTAATAAACAATGGCGGCGCCCATAGAACCAGCATGCTGCTCGTTATTCCGATGATCTACGAAAATGAGCAAGTTTGTACGATTTTTACGCAATTACAAATATTTTTATATTTAACTATAAAATTTAAACAAAAATATGTTTAAAATCAATCCATTTCCGATTTTTGTTACGGTTTACGCGGTACTTTGCCGGGGCAAATAAACCAAACCTATCGAATCAAATACTAGCAGTATTTCCGATGATATACGGAAATGAGCGAGTTCAGTCGGTTTTTCTGGTAATTACACAAAAGTCACGCCTCAACCAATGAAAACAAGAGAGTTTGTATTCATCATTAATAAGGTGCTCGACGATGTCACATTTTTTCACTCGTGATTTTTCATTTTTAAAGATGTAAAATTAATTGTTTGATATAAAATTTAGTTGTCCATCGGACAGGTCACCTGGGACAATTAACTTGTCCCCAGTAGAATCTGCATGGCATCGGACAATATAAAACCCTGCAAAAGCATGTTTCTTGAATATGGGTGGTCCACTATAAAACTGACACTTGCACACCTTGAAACACAATCTTCTTCTTCTCTTTTTTTTGCGAGTCCCATAAAACATTAAAAAGTTTAGGCTCGGTGCCTAAAACAACAGGGATGGTCGGAAGACCAGAAACGAACCCATTTCACTGTATTTATAGCGTATAATGAAGATGTTACAATAGTGATATATAGCGCTGAGCAGGGTTCTGTGACCCCTTCAGCATGTGTTAAGATTATGGGTGTTCTATATATACTGTAACATGTACACGATGTACAGTATATTCAATATATAGAACCATTTATGTATAATCCAACATGTTACAGGAATCAATGTAGTAATAAGGCCTGTAGTACTTCCGACTTTGGTGGACAATCACTTGGCCTAAACAAACAAGAAATGGGTTTTCCTGCGGACTGATTTTGTTGTTGAAAGGTGGTTCTTACCTTAACCCATTCTTTATTCTATGCTTATTTAAAATCAAGAACATGTTTCCTGAACAGTCTAAACGGTATACACTAACAGACTGCCACACATCTAAAACACCAGAGTTGGGTACGGAAATTGTGTGGTGGGGTCACAGGAAACAAGAAAACATTTTTTAGTTAGGAATTACTCGTGCTAGCATTCTACGTCACAAGCATCCTAGCTTCATGTTTGTCTTGGAGGGACCGTGTTTGTACCGAGAATAAACCATAAATGCACTTACTCATCATCCTTGTAGGAGTCGGAGTACAGTCCGGCCTTCTGGAACTTCTTCTTCTGGAACACTGGACCAGGCTGCTTCTTCACGATGCTGGCATCACTCTCCTGGCTCGCGTCTGATACCCTCCTACAATGGCAAATATGATGGACCATGTCAACATAGACATATATATAGCAAAAACTTCCCACCAACTAGATCGGACTGCATGACCTCTACGTGTGACCTTGACCTTTGAGCAGGAGGTCTGGGTGTTGTGCGCAACACATCGTCCTTTTGCGGTGATCATTTGTGCCAAGTTATTTCAAAATCCCTTTATGCATGACAAAGTTACAGCCCAGACAAGATCGGACGGATGCACCACCGAACTGCCATTGTCACAACTATGTCGAGCTGTGCGCAAGCGGGCTCGACAAAAACGGTTATTTTTTTAATGTTTTTACCATAATTTGGAGACCCAATTATTTTGTGCATATCTTTTCCATAGAAACACAGAGAAAAGAGGCCCCACTTAAACTTAATTAGTGGTTATGGTTACAGCCAGCCAACTTAATGTTAAGGATGGCCTGAACATATTTGACATGGTTTGAAAATAAGCGGTCATTGAGTTTCAGGTTAGCTTTAACAGTTAACATATATTTGGAAGCTATACATTTTCATAATTCATCGATATGTAAATGTTACCTTTGGCCGGTGTGAATTCTACTATCAAGCTATTAGTATTTCAATTTCGAAACTGCAAATATTCTTGAAAATCACCTAGCTTATATTGGAATAAATCGTTGAGCTCTCTTAATATTTATAGTCACATGGCTGAAGAGTCAGGGGCTCGGAATATTAACTTTTCATTTACTAATCCAACCTCTGGACTATTGTGCAAACCTATATTGTTATACCGTCTAGTTACAGCAGCCTATCAACACTAATGAATGTCTAGTTACAGCAGCATATCAACACTAATGAATGTCTAGTTACAGCAGCATATCAACACTAATGAATGTCTAGTTACAGCAAGTCTATCAACACTAATGAATGTCTAGTTACAGCAGTCTATCAACACTAATGAATGTCTAGTTACAGCAGCCTATCAACACTAATGAATGTCTAGTTACAGCAGTCTATCAACACTAATGAATGTCTAGTTACAGCAGCCTATCAACACTAATGAATGTCTAGTTACAGCAGCATATCAACACTAATGAATGTCTAGTTACAGCAGCATATCAACACTAATGAATGTCTAGTTACAGCAGTCTATCAACACTAATGAATGTCTAGTTACAGCAGACTATCAACACTAATGAATGTCTAGTTACAGCAGTCTATCAACACTAATGAATGTCTAGTTACAGCAGCCTATCAACACTAATGAATGTCTAGTTACAGCAGTCTATCAACACTAATGAATGTCTAGTTACAGCAGCCTATCAACACTAATGAATGTCTAGTTACAGCAGCCTATCAACACTAATGAATGTCTAGTTACAGCAGCCTATCAACACTAATGAATGTCTAGTTACAGCAGCATATCAACACTAATGAATGTCTAGTTACAGCAGCCTATCAACACTAATGAATGTCTAGTTACAGCAGCATATCAACACTAATGAATGTCTAGTTACAGCAGTCTATCAACACTAATGAATGTCTAGTTACAGCAGCCTATCAACACTAATGAATGTCTAGTTACAGCAGCATATCAACACTAATGAATGTCTAGTTACAGCAGTCTATCAACACTAATGAATGTCTAGTTACAGCAGCCTATCAACACTAATGAATGTCTAGTTACAGCAGCATATCAACACTAATGAATGTCTAGTTACAGCAGTCTATCAACACTAATGAATGTCTAGTTACAGCAGCCTATCAACACTAATGAATGTCTAGTTACAGCAGCCTATCAACACTAATGAATGTCTAGTTACAGCAGCATATCAACACTAATGAATGTCTAGTTACAGCAGTCTATCAACACTAATGAATGTCTAGTTACAGCAGCCTATCAACACTAATATATGTCTAGTTACAGCAGCCTATCAACACTAATGAATGTCTAGTTACAGCAGCATATCAACACTAATGAATGTCTAGTTACAGCAGCCTATCAACACTAATGAATGTCTAGTTACAGCAGCCTATCAACACTAATGAATGTCTAGTTACAGCAGCATATCAACACTAATGAATGTCTAGTTACAGCAGTCTATCAACACTAATGAATGTCTAGTTACAGCAGCCTATCAACACTAATGAATGTCTAGTTACAGCAGCCTATCAACACTAATGAATGTCTAGTTACAGCAGCATATCAACACTAATGAATGTCTAGTTACAGCAGCCTATCAACACTAATGAATGTCTAGTTACAGCAGTCTATCAACACTAATGAATGTCTAGTTACAGCAGCCTATCAACACTAATGAATGTCTAGTTACAGCAGCCTATCAACACTAATGAATGTCTAGTTACAGCAGCCTATCAACACTAATGAATGTCTAGTTACAGCAGCCTATCAACACTAATGAATATTTAGTTACAGCAGCATATCAACACTAATGAATGTCTAGTTACAGCAGCCTATCAACACTAATGAATGTCTAGTTACAGCAGCCTATCAACACTAATGAATGTCTAGTTACAGCAGCCTATCAACACTAATGAATGTCTAGTTACAGTAGCATATCAACACTAATGAATGTCTAGTTACAGCAGCCTATCAACACTAATGAATGTCTAGTTACAGCAGCCTATCAACACTAATGAATGTCTAGTTACAGCAGCCTATCAACACTAATGAATGTCTAGTTACAGCAGCCTATCAACACTAATGAATGTCTAGTTACAGCAGTATATCAACACTAATGAATATTTAGTTACAGCAGCATATCAACACTAATGAATGTCTAGTTACAGCAGCCTATCAACACTAATGAATGTCTAGTTACAGCAGCCTATCAACACTAATGAATGTCTAGTTACAGCAGCCTATCAACACTAATGAATGTCTAGTTACAGCAGCCTATCAACACTAATGAATGTCTAGTTACAGTAGCATATCAACACTAATGAATGTCTAGTTACAGCAGCATATCAACACTACTGAATGTCTAGTTACAGCAGCCTATCAACACTAATGAATGTCTAGTTACAGTAGCATATCAACACTAATGAATGTCTAGTTACAGCAGCATATCAGCACTAATGAATGTCTAGTTACAGCAGTCTATCAACACTAATGAATGTCTAGTTACAGCAGCCTATCAACACTAATGAATGTCTAGTTACAGCAGCATATCAACACTAATGAATATTTAGTTACAGCAGCCTATCAACACTAATGAATATTTCCATTAATTGAACTTACCTTTTGTGAAGTTTTGCTTTTTTCTTGACAAGTTCATCCTCCGAGTCGCTGTCATATTTACGTTTATCCTGATATATTGTGGGCAGAGGTTCTGATTCTGAGCACACTGATCTCACCGAGCTATCGGGCCTGTGCTCTTCCCCACCCCTGTCATTGACAGAATCTGATGTCACTGACGTGTCAGAAAGGTCCTCAATGTCGCCTCTGTCTCGAGTAGGATGACTCTCAACTGATTGAGCAACTTTTGTTTTTGTTTTCTTTAAATGAGTAAAACTTAATTTTCCAGATTTTCTGTATTTCCGTTTTAAACGTTTCACGTTTTTATTATATACAGTACTCGAGGTTTTGTTGGAATTTGGAAGGTGGGAACCTTTGTGAGCTCCGGGATTCTCACTATCAGAAGCCTGAAGTGCTAGACATTTATCACATGACACATCAGTTGACCGCATCTGGTGATCATGTGACGGCTTTGTCTGGCCACCTGACTGAATGCATGAGTCACATGACCTTGTCATATGTGATAGATTTTTGTTTTGCGTTTGAACTTTTTCATGTTTTTTCGTTTCAGGAGATTTCCTTTCATTTGAGACTGATGAATTTATCACATTTGAGACTGTTGATTTTGTAACATTTGAAACTGGAGATTTTGTCACATTTGAAACTGTTGATTTTGTCACATTCAAAACTGTCGACTTTGTCACATTTGAAACTAGAGATTTCGTCACATTTGAAACTGTTGATTTCGTCACATTTGAAACTGTTGACTTGGTCACATTTGAAACTGCCGATTTTGTCACATTTGAAACTGATGATTTTGTCACATTTGAGACAGTTGATTTTGTCACATTTGAGATAGGAGATTTTGTCACATGTGACGTGGGAGATTTTGACACATTTGGGATTGGTGATTTTGTTACTTGCTGCTTGTCATATTTTACAGAATCTTTGGCTGGGGAGAATGTGGACAAAGTGGACATGGAAGTCAGGACGGTGTTGTCTTTTTCTGGACTCAAGGCAGCAAATGTTGGCGAGGATTGACCGGACATGGCAGCGACAGAAGCGAAGCTGGCCATGGCTTCTGTCGACTCCCGACCCATCTTGTATCCGTCCTTCTTCTTCTGCACATCACCTACAGAGACGGGAGAAATTGATTAGAAATGTATGTGCATAGCAGATGATTGTCAGGCAATATCTAACTATAAAACAAGAATTCTGCAGCATTTAATATCTCACCTACTCTGCTTGACAAACATTTTATTCCACCCACTCCCACTAACTCAACGTCTAAAGGCGCACAGCACAACTCACAATAACATAACCCATACCATCACTATTGGGAATCTGAGGGTGATTTAAATTAGGGAAAAAATACATTAAAACATTCATTTTATAACTATATCTTTAATACGGTTTACAGTACAACAAGGTCAACAGGGGCATTTAAAAGTAAAGCGTCTCCGTGGCCGAATGGTTAACAACGTTGCGTTGTAAACCTGCGCCTCTCACCGCTGCGGGTTCGAATCCCACTGGCAGCTCGACTTATAAGTGAGGAAGTGTCGATACTTATGGATGTCGGGAGGTGTACAGTACTGGTTCTACCCAAAAAAAGCAGGTGGTCTGCCTGCAACACAAAAATCAACCATCATATATAACCTTACATGTGTTGAAAATTACATAAAACATCAGAAAAACAAACAAACAAGCATTTAAAAGTGTTTTTCGTATTCAATACTTGTTACACATTTTTCTTCTTTTTTCCTGTCGATTGGGATTTTTTCCTCAAAATTGGAAAACTATATAAGTGGGAATATGACAGAGTAACGGCTATAAAAACAACTCAAACTTTTAAGGGCGACAAATATACCCCCGCTACCAGTCCCTACCCCCATTCCCCACCCTACTGTTTGGGTAAAGATTGAGTGGAATGGGAATTTCACGATCAGGTAATAGTGGCCTTGACCTTTGACCTACTGACCTCAAAACCAATAGGAGCCATTTTTTCATCACAGGCAGTCCATCTATTAAGTTTCATGAGATTTGCTTCCTTCAGGGGGAGAGGAGTAACGGAGCGAACAAGGTTTTTCCTTAACGGATGCTGGTGACCTTGACCTTTGACCAACTGACCTCAAAATCATTAGTGGTCGTCCTCTCACCACAGGCAGTTCACCTATGAAGTTTCAAGAGATTTGCTTCAGTGGGAGAGGAGTTATGGAACTGGACAAGGTTTTTCATTACCGGGTCCCTGTCACCTTGACCTTTGACCGACTGTATTCAAAATCAATAGGGGTTGTCCTCTCAACACAGGCAGTTCACCTAATAAAGTTTCATGAGATTTGCTCCAAGGGGACAGGAGTTATGGAGCGGACAAGGTTTTTCATTATCGGGTGCTCATGACTTTGACCTACTGACCTCAAAATCAATAGGGGGTCATTCTCCCACCACAGACAGTTCACGTATGAAGTTTCATGAGATTTGCTTCATGGGGAGAGGAGTTATGGAGTGGATAAGGTTTTCATTATCAGGACCTACTGACCTACTGACCTCAAAATCAATAAGGGTCATCCTCTCATCACAGGAAGTCCAACCATGAAGTTTTATGAGTTTTGCTTCAGGGGGAGAGGAGTTATGGAGCGGACAAGGTTGCGTCTACAGACAGATGGACGGACAGGGTGAAACCAGTATATCCACTTAACTTCGTTTAGGGTATAAAAACACTGCCATGTCGAGTTACCTAGAAATGTCTGTATGTACAGGAATACGTGTAAGAGGTATTCTAGAATATGATGATAGGAATTTCAAAAACTATTACTTTTATGCAACAAGCTTTAAAATAAGTTTTATTTATGGCTCACATGACGGAATCAATTGGACTTTGTTTATACATATATATGTCATCAAAGTGCCTAAAAATCTGAATAAAGATTACATCTTAAAACACTGTACATAAAACCAGCATTATGCATTTCTCAGAACTGCAGCGCAGAGAAAAGCCTGAATTAACAAAGCACAAAGCACATTGTATACATTCATAGTTTGTGATAAATAGTAACCTTTATTCCGCTTTTTAATTGGAAACTGATGTTTCAGTTCCAAATTATAAACCTAGAGAAAAGTAACTTTGTGAAGTCAACCTGCATCAGTTAGATTCGTACAACATTTGTGGTTTAAGTATGTGTAAGTTAACTCTAATTATGTGCCAGTGACATCATATCAGTGTCATAGGCGTAGCATAGGCCAGCCCCCAGACCCCACTTTATTTAATGGGGAAAATGTGCTCGTGTCCAGAAATTTGAACAGTTTTTATGCCATTGAGTGTATATAACAGAAACAAGGTAACTACATGCCAGTGACATCCCATCAGTGTATAACTGTAAAACAAGAGGTCAATGACCTTGACGCTCTACTGATACGTTTTTGATAGCTAGATCAATATTCCCGTGAAGTTTCCTGAAAATATGTCATGTAGTTTCAGGAGTAGTCGCTACAAGTTTTTACTATATAACTCTATGTAAACAAAGATGGCCATGGCAGCCATGTTTAATGTTGAATCAAAATATTTTTCAACATGGACCAACAACATATCACTACAATTTGTTATTTTTTTTAAATCTATTTTTAGCCGTGGCGGCCATCTTGAATTTCCGGCCCGACTGAAATTTTGCTAGGATCAATTAGACATCAGGAGCAACATTCCTGAAGTTTCATGAAAATCCTTTAAGTAGTTTCAGAGTAGTCGCTACAAATTTTTATTATATAACTCGATGTAAACAAAGATAGTTTTTGACAAGGATCAACATCATGTCATGCTGATAATTTTAGAAAAAGTCCCATATCAATATCACTTAGTTTTCAAGAAGTAGTTGCTACAAACTTGTTTTCTAAAAACTTGTTTCCTCTTGAATTTCCAACCAACCAAATTTTGGCTAATATCAATTAGACATCAAGAGCAACATTCCTGTCAAGTTTCATAAAAATCCGTGCAGTAGTTTCAGAGGAGTAGTCGCCACAAGTTTTTCCTATATAACTCTATGTAAACAAAGATGGCGGCTGGTGGCCATCTTTGATATCCAATCAAATGAACTTTGGTTAGGACCAACTACTTGTCGTGCCAGTCATTTTGATAAAAGTTCCAAATCAACATCACTTACAGTTTTTGAGAAGTAGTCGCCACAAAATCGCATTTTTAAAATCTATTTTTAGCCGTGGCGGCCATCTTGAATTTCCGGCCGACCTGAATTTTTGCTAGGATCAACTAGACATCAAGAGCAACATTCCTGTGAAGTTCCATGAAAATCCGTGCTGTAGTTTCGGAGGAGTAGTCGCCATAAGTTTTTCCTATATAACTCTATGTAAACAAAGATGGCCACTGGTGGCCATGTATGTTTGACATCCAATCTTAATGAACTTTGGTTAGGACCAACTACATGTTGTGCCAGTCATTTTGGTAAAGGTTTGAAATCAATATCACTTATGGGTTTTGAGAAGTAGTCGCCACAAAATCGCATTTTTTAAAATCTATTTTTAGCAGTGGTGGCCATCTTGAATTTCCGGCCGACCTGAATTTTTGCTAGGATCAACTAGACATAAAAAAAAAGAGCAACATTCCTGATAAATTTCATGAAAATCATTTAAGTAGTTTCAGAGGAGTAGTCGCCACAAAAAAAAGTTAGATAGATTGACGGACGGATGCCGCACCACGGCATAACAATGTTAAATAAAAAATGTCACTGTGACAAATGTCCCCAAAATGACCTTTGACCTCTAAGTGTGACCTTGACCTTGGAGCCACAGACCTGGATTTTGTGCGTAACACGTCTTCCTGTAATGAGTACTTGTTATTTGAAAATCCGTCCAGAATGTCATATTGTCCAGACACGTCCAATTGTATGGATGGACGGACGGTGCGACCATATGCCGTATTAAATTTAGTTTAGTTTTCATTTTTTTTTTTTAAAGGTTGGTTAGTGGGACACTACTGTTAGGGGGGGCACTCTTATTAAGGGAAACACGGTACATGCCAGTGACATGCCATCAGTGTACACAGAAGCAGCAACCAATATATCACCTACTTGACTTCTTGTTTACCAGAAATTTTCTTCAATTAAAGTGCAATAGATCAGCGTTCCAGCAAACCGAGTCAAGCTTTCGATAACGAGAACGCCTACTCTGTGGTTACACCATCTAACATCTCAATTCTAACAGTTACAGCTTAGGCCAAGTAAAATTGTCAATAAGCAGTGGTGGGTGGATTCTAAGTGAAATGCACCCTATCTGTAATTTAGTCAGAAAACATCCATTTTAACATCAACGTGATAAAGCAGAACATAACATTATTAGTTTTAATGGGATCTGGGGATATTCCTTTCGATAAATTTAATTTATTTAATCTTAAATATATATATTTTTTTCAAAATGCTTAAGCCTCATTTCACCATATACATGTAAGTTTAAAAACGCAGATTCCATATACAGGAAGATTGGGATGAGAATAGGTTTGGGTGGGAGGGATGCAAATAAGGGCAGGTGAGTGAGAAAAGATACAGTGAGTGATGAAAATAGATACAGGGAGGTTTGAAAATAGGGGCAGGTCAGGATGGGAATAGGTACACAAAAACCTGGCAGGTCAGGATGAATAGCTACATGGAGGTTTGAAAATAGGGGCAGGTCAGGATGGGAATAGGTACACAGAAACCTGGCAGGTCAGAATGAAAACAGATACAGGGTAGGATGAAAATAGGGCAGGTAGGTCGAGAATAGGTATGGGGAGGTATGAAAATAGGGGCAGGTCAGGATGAGAATAGATAAGGGGAGGTATGAAAATAGGGGCAGGGCAGGATGAGAATAGATAAAGAGAGGGATGAAAATAGGGGCAGGTCAGGATGAGAATAGATACACGGAGGGATGAAAATAGGGGCAGGGCAATTTGATAATAGATACGGGGTGGGGGGAAATAGGGCAGGTCAGGTTAAGAAAAGTTACGAGGAGGGATGAAAATAGGGCATGGCAAGATGAGAATAGATATAGGGAGGGATGAAAATAGGGCAGGTCAGGATGAAAATAGGGGCAGGGTCTGATGAGAATAGATATGGGGTGGGATGATAATAGGGACAGGGTGGTATGAGAATACATATGGGATGGGATGAAAATAGGGCCAGGGCAGGATGAGAATAGGGGTAGGTCAGGATGAGAATGAATACAGGGTGGTATGAGAATAGGGGCAGGTCAGGTTGAGAATAGATACATTACAAGGGATGAAAGTAGGGCAAGACAAGATGATAATAGATACAAGGTGGGATGAGAATAGGGCAGGTCAGGATAAGAATAAATTAAGGGCAGGATGAAAATAGGTATATGGCAGGATGAAAATAGGGACAGGTCAGAATGATAATATATATGGGGAGAGAATAGGGCTATGGTCATGATGAGAATGAGGCTGAAGGAAAATAGGGCTGGAGCTGAATAAGAAATGGGTAGGTCGTGATAAGAATTAGGGTGGGCCAAAACTTTGATATCAATTGCTGCCATAAGGCACGCCTCTGATAGACACAGATCGGAATACATAACCTAGACTGTGACAGACACAGATTTATCTTCGACAGCAGCTTCAACAGCCATCTACGGAGTGATCAATCTGATATACGCAGTAATAAATGATTGTCTTATATTCTTATTTGATAATGGCCGTTCACTTTATCGCTGGGAGCTTCCGATCAATATAAGGCTTTTAAAGAATATGTTACAATGGATGTATGTTGGTGTATGAAATGAAAGATCAATAGATAGTTTCTAGGACACTCCATGGTGATATAAAGCTGCCACTGTGGATCCAGAAATTGAGAATAACAGATTAGGATAGCACCACCCCCAGTAATAACAATGCTATCATCAGGCTGTTTTAACAAGTACCAAGCTTAATTAAGGGGAAATTAAATTAGTCAACTGAACTGAAGAGAGCACAAAAACATCGTTATTGAAAAACGTGCAAACATCAATATTTCTCTGCATTTTTATAGTGGAAGTTTCAGAAGTTCTATTTGTTGGGACCCTTCATCCAAGTCTACTGGGACCCACATGTAAGAAAATACACATTCTGGCTTGCCAGAATATTACAACAGTACCCCGTATGTTTTTTTGATAAAACTAAGATAGGTTTTCAAAACAAGTAATAAAAATATTATTATAGCTTCCTATATTAGGGAACTCAGTACAGAACTGAGAGCTATAAGGTAGGCCTATGGAAAATGAATTGGTGTAGTATGACCTAAAGACCACTTCTAATCCGTGTCACCCAGGCGCATAATCATCAGTCTGCAGTACCACAGTCGCGAGTATTAAATTTTGATTTGTCGGCGGGTAATTACCGCATCGTGTTGCGGTGCATGAAATTCAAAATCGCTATTAGTGTTAGTGCTGTCCTTTAACGCGGTCCTTTAATTTCCAATCGCGGTGCTTATATTTTGATTATTGGCATTTGAAATAACCCTAACAGAGCCTCTCTATCAGTGTCACTCGCGAGTTTGTGTGAAATACACCTCCCCAAATAACAAGTTTTGACTGTCAAATCAGCGACCTTCCAACCACCACTTGCCGAAATATATCTAGGTCATATGCGCGGTCCTGGATTGTTTTGCGAGAAAAGGGAGAACTTTTTTAATACACTCTAATCACTCGTTTATTATGAATGCGATTGGAAGAGGTATTTAGTGTATTTCATTGATAAAGTATGAATGTGCATCTTTCCCCAAAAGCGTTACAAAACTTAGCGATAGTCTTCGTTTTTCCAAAACAATCATAAATCATCACAATTCGCAGCCCTGGATTGTTTTGCTACTATATTAATGGGGGTAAAATCCGGACATTTGTATATACGATAAGCTTTTTCACAAATTATGTAAGTATAAATATACTGATCACCTGCATCATTTTGCTTCATATTTGATCAATTTTAGGTTCGATAATCTTTGTACTAGAGCACCTGGTAGTTTCCTTTATTCGGTACGTTATGGTACGACTTTTAACACCAACCACGCGCCTAGCTACATGGCAGCTATGCCACTTAAAAAGTAAACAAAAAAGCACACATCTTTAATTTTCTATTTTGATGCTTGACTTGTTTTATTTTATGCATGTTTTCCAAGATTTCAGTTACTACCGCGTACTTTGACTCTGTGTGAGTTTTGTCTGTTTACATTGTCTATGATATAAAAGCCATATTGAGGCACGATCATTTGTTTTGTTCCGTCACTAAATTTTGAAGATAAAGGTCTCGCCGACTTTGGCTGTTTATATACTATTATATATCGTTTAGTATTGATTCTCGAGGTCAGAATCGCGATTCAGTATCGTAGGACCAAAACAAGACGATTTACCGACACATCGACGAAATCGACCCAGCTCTAGTTTGATTTATAGATGCCAAGGAACAAAAGCAAAGTTGGATGCCGCTGACGGGATGATTATAAAGTTAACAGCCCTGGAGCAAACCTTTTTATTTTTTTATGAATTTCTAAAGTTTTCCGCCCAAAACATTTTTTAGAAATCTGCTGTTATATCAGTCTTTGAATTAAAATGTTTGTGTCACCAGCTCGAATTCTTATATAGTATCCTCAATGAAAACCTGTACATTTTCCTTTAGCCCAACTACATAAATTAAAAAATTCACTAGCCCGAATGACAGTGGGTTAATTCGAAGACTGTTATATACACTGCTTACTTCATAAGGCCTCAAACAAAACATGTTACATGCCAGAAATAAAATAGGTAGGGTAGGTATATAGAAATATTGCATATTTTACCCAAAAAACCTTTGTTTTTTTATAATTTTCTGGTAAGCACACATCTAGGGTGGATTGAGGAGGGGAGTTGACCTGTTGTTTATTTAAGTTATTTAGAGCTGTGCGGTTACTGGAGAGAGAGGCACGAAGCAGAGGAATCTGCAATCACTGTACCCCTAATATCGATTAACTGTCCTACACTTACTATGGCATATATCCCTATCGGTTTTTAACATGCTAAGAGGATCGACTCCGACACACTGGACCACCCTTTTTATGTTTTCATCCTATGGACGAGGCTAATGGAAAGAATCGTGTCAAGATCAGACAATGAAACTCAGTGGTGCAGGTAAGGCTTGAACCCGTATCATCCAAATTTCAAGTCCACCATGCTATACACCAGCATACACCAGCATATACACCATGCTATACACCAGCATATATGCCAGCTCCCTCTTAATACAGTCAATTGAATTGAATTGAATTGGTGTTTTAAGGCGCACCAACACATTACAGGTTATATGGCGCCTAACAGGCATGAACATGCCAGGCTCATCTTCCATGTACATCAAGATAAAATATGGAAAATGGGCCTAGAACCTTCTCACCCTGAACTGCAGAGTTGCTGCAAATTCTATCGTAAAAACTCCATTTACGCTGGAGCCACGTTTATTGTTTTTCTGCCACTGCTCTTAGGCCACTCCTTTTTATTTTTTGGTTTACAAGATATTTTTGGAAAAGTGTCCACCAGGAGGTCGAAAAAAAAAGAAAAAAAAAAAGAAAACATGAAAATCATAGGTCACAAAACATACTGTAAAATGACTGAAACATTGAAAATACATTTAATTTACATTCACTACACAAGAAAGTTGGTCAATATAGTTAAACACACAGCTTAAATGTTGATTCTTCTACGGTTGTCCGATCTCCATCGCTGGATCGGCAAGCCGAAATCCCACGCACACGGAGGTTGTCATCGGGAAGTACACGGCTGATTGCCGTACCGACTGTTTCTGTCATTTCTGCCCTCAGAAATACTTTACCGGAGCCTTTTACCGATGAAAAACCCCAAAAGGTTACTTCAAAAAAGACCGAACAGGCCATTTTGAGAGTTTCCGGTATGACAGTTGACAGGTTCACGCGATATCACTCGAAATTATTCAATAAAATTGAGGAACTACCGCAAACCAGTCCACTTTCAATTCACATTCGTCCCAAATTATTTCGTTTTTTTTCCGTTTCGCACCAAAATCGATACGGTCGGGAAAATAATTTTGAAAAAAAAAGTGAAATTGCATTTTTTTTTTTCTTCTACTTTTCGGAAAATTAGACCCGCCGGTTTTGTAAACCAATTTATATAAAAGGAGTGGCCTTAGTGATGTGAGCGAGATGGCACCTGAAACAATACAGGGGTCATGATGAAGACCTTTAATGAGCATGAACAAAAAATGACAAAATGAATATGAATGGGGGGGTCCTACCCCTCTACATGTGACGGTGTGTTTGCAGTGGTTGTATTCTACCCCGGCAACCACACGGGGATTAATACAGTCAAAGCTCTAACCTTAAACAGTTACGTTTTTCATAACCTGTGACTGTTATTAAAAAAACAACTAAAACTGGGATAGTAACTAGAAGCAGTTACTACCACAAAATCATTCAAGTTTAGATGCATTCTATCTTCTGTACAGGAATTTTCCCTGTATATATATATATAATTTTCTCCAGGTAGGGTGATTATTCAACTTTACAACCATGCAATAAAATTCTAAGAGCATCAATGAAAATCCAATGCGCAAAGCCTCTCAAGTTACCTACTGTTATGCAATAAAATCCATTAAAAATTATTTTGTAGGCACCAACATGACAATTAGTGAACAACAGCTAATTGGATCTTGATGAAGATATATTTATCCTTAATAATAAGTATTCAGACATAAATAAACACTGCACATTTGGCAACTATTTCGATTTATTAGCAAATGATCTTGGTAACTGATTTAGGTTACGAATGGTTATTGTGGAAAAGTATCTGCTACTCTAAACCAAAGGGAGATAATAATTTGGCATTTTAATAACTTCCTGCAGTTATAAAACTTGTAACTGTTTAAGGTTAGAGCTCTGACTGTAATATCAAACAGATTCCTTTGATTATTTTGCATGCCCAGACACTAGTTAATGTTGCTGCAGCCACACACAGCACTGGGAGTTAAACGTCTTCCTGCAAGGTTTACAAGCATTGGTCACAAGTGAAGGGGTGACTAAAATCCTCAAATAATGGCATCTTAAGGAAATCAATTAATAGCACTGGGAAAGTGACTTTTCTATATTTTGGGAAAACAACTTATACCGTCACAACTGGAAATTTAGCGCGGTTTTTCATAAAATTGGGAACAAGTTCAGTAAAACATTCATTTCATAATCATATCTTTAATCAGGGTGGCCACAGAAATCCAAAAATGAAATTCCCTGCTTTTTCCCCAACTGAAAGGTGATTTTCCCTGATCTTTTCACGGAGTATATAGCTCAAATACAGCTGTATACGTATGGCCTCCAACCTCCCCTTATAGCCATACCTTCACCACCATTAAGCCAAACACATTCTTTACTCATATCTTTGGAGTTTTACAGGTTTTAAATTGCTTTATTAATATATTGCTAACAGTTTGAAGAAATACAGCTTTTTAATAAAGTCAGGAAGAGAAGCTACCAGTAGCAAGATTTGTTCTCTCCAATCTTTGTAAAACTCCCTGATAATTCCCTGATTTTTTGCAAATTTTTTAATTCCCTGATTTTTCCCTGCAGGGAATTTTTTTTCACCCTTTTCCCTGTTTTTCCTTTTTTCCAGAGTCTGTGGCCACCCTGTTAATACTGTTTACAGTATACCAATTCAGAGACATTTAAAAGTGTTTCATACTTGGTACTAGTCATACTTTTGCAGCTTTTATTCTTCCCCCAATTGGAAACATTTGTCTCAAAATTGGAAAAAATATAATGTTTTGGTACTGGGAATATGATTCATATAAAAACAGCTAAAAAAAAGAGGCCCAAGAGGGCCTGTGGACGCTCTACTGGCTAACATGGCTCTTATAATATCAATGAAGCGAGTGACTGCTATTTATGTTTTCTTAAAAGTTTCGAGCAAAAAACAGCTTTTTTAACTAAATCAAAGGCCATAACTAAAGAATCTGGTAAAGTTTGGTAATGATCAGATGAAAAATGAAGGCCCTACCGTATTAACGAGGCAAAATATAGCATTTTTAACTAAATCAAGAGCCATAACTCCTCTGTGACTGGTTTTCGAACTTGTCCGAGCTTTCATTGATATTAACAATCTGTGCAAGTTTGGTAAAGATCAAATAATAAATGAAGGTCCTAGAGTGTTCACAAGGCTTAATATGGCATTTTCCAGCAAAACAAGGGCCATAACTCCATTGAAATTATTTCGATCTTGCCGATTTTTGAACTTGTTCAAGCTTTCATTGATATAAAGACACTGGCAAAGTTAAGTAAAGATTCGATTAATATTGAAGGCCCTAGAGTGTTCACAAGGTAGGAAATAGCATTTTTCAGAAAAAACAAGGGCCATAACTCCGGTGTTAATGATCCGATTTAGCTGGTTTTCAAACTTGTTCGAGCTTTCATTGAAATTAACAATCTGTGCAAGTTTGGTAAAGATCAAATAATAAATGAAGGTGCTAGAGTGTTCACAAGGCAGAAAATGCCATTTTTCAGAAAAAACAAGGGCCACAACTCTGGTGTTAATGACCCAATTCAGCTGATTTTCGAACTTGTTCAAGCTATAATTGGTATTAACAATCTCTGCAAGTTTGATAACGATCAAATAATAAATGAAGGTGCTAGAGCGTTCACAAGGCAGAAAATGGAAATTTTCAGAAAAAACAAGGGCCATAACTCCGGTGAAATTATTCCAATCTGGCTGGTTTTCGAACTTGTCCGAGCTTTCATTAATATTAACAATCTGTGCAAGTTTGGTAAAGATCAAATAATAAATGAAGGTGCTAGAGTGTTCACAAGGCAGAAAATGCCATTTTTCAGAAAAAACAAGGGCCATAACTCTGGTGTTACTGACCAAATTCAGCTGATTTTCGAACTTGTTCAAGCTATAATTGGTATTAACAATCTGTGCAAGTTTGGTAATGATCAAATAATGAATAAAGGTGCTAGAGCGTTCACAAGGCAGAAAATAGCAATTTTCAGAAAAAACAAGGGCCATAACTCAGGTGTTACTGATCCGATTTGGCTGTTTTTCGAACTTGTCCGAGCTTTTATTGATATTAACAATCTGTGCAAGTTTGGTAAAGATCAAATAATAAATGAAGGTCCTAGAGTGTTCACAAGGCTTAATATGGCATTTTCCAGCAAAACAAGGGCCATAACTCCGTTGAAATTATTTCGATCTTGCCGGTTTTTGAACTTGTTCGAGCTTTCATTGATATAAAGACACTGGCAAAGTTAAGTAAAGATTCAATTAATATTGAAGGCCCTAGAGTGTTCACAAGGTAGGAAATAGCATTTTTCAGAAAATACAAGGGCCATAACTCCGGTGTTAATGATCCGATTTAGCTGGTTTTCAAACTTGTTTGAGCTTTCATTGAAATTAACAATCTGTGCAAGTTTGGTAAAGATCAAATAATAAATGAAGGTGCTAGAGTGTTCACAAGGCAGAAAATGCCATTTTTCAGAAAAAACAAGGGCCATAACTCTGGTGTTAATGACCCAATTCAGCTGATTTTCGAACTTGTTCAAGCTATAATTGTTATTAACAATCTCTGCAAGTTTGGTAACGATCAAATAATAAATGAAGGTGCTAGAGCGTTCACAAGGCAGAAAATGGAAATTTTCAGAAAAAACAAGGGCCATAACTCCGGTGAAATTATTCCGATCAGGCTGGTTTTCAAACTTGTCCGAGCTTTCATTAATATTAACAATCTGTGCAAGTTTGGTAAAGATCAAATAATAAATGAAGGTGCTAGAGTGTTCACAAGGCAGAAAATGCCATTTTTCAGAAAAAACAAGGGCCATAACTCTGGTGTTACTGACCCAATTCAGCTGATTTTCGAACTTGTTCAAGCTATAATTGGTATTAACAATCTGTGCAAGTTTGGTAATGATCAAATAATAAATAAAGGTGCTAGAGCGTTCACAAGGCAGAAAATAGCAATTTTCAGAAAAAACAAGGGCCATAACTCAGGTGTTACTGATCCGATTTGGCTGTTTTTCGAACTTGTCCGAGCTTTCATTAATATTAACAATCTGTGCAAGTTTGGTAAAGATCAAATAATAAATGAAGGTGCTAGAGTGGTCACAAGGCTTAATATGGCATTTTTCAGCAAAACAAGGGCCATAACTCCGGTGAAATTATTCCGATCTGGCTGGTTTTCGAACTTGTCCGAGCTTTCATTGATATTAACAACCTGTTAAAGTTTGGTAAAGATCGGATGAAAAATGAAGGCCCTATTGTGGTAACAAGACAAAAGTTAACGACGGACGACGGACGGACGGACGACGGACAACTCGCCATCCTATAAGCTCTGCTGGCCTTCGGCCAGTAGAGCTAAAAAAACCACTGAATTATACGTTTATAATTTTAGTAAATGTGTGATGGGCACATGACGAGTAACAGCAAGCATTGGTAATCATTGAAAACCTCTACTTGATACTGTTATAGTGCATGACACATTTTCTGAGATGATCATATGGAATGAATAATACATGCTGATTCACTGTAATCAAGACAATGATATGGTGAAAATGAGCAATGATGCTTGTCTTTGGGGATTAACAATCGGGAGATATTTAGTTTGTGGATCTAACATGCCATGTAATATTTGTCAAATGAACTGTTTTTAACTGCATATTAACAGATTATACAGGTTATTTACAGCCATTCCCAAGTAGACAGAAAATTATATCAAGCTTGTTTTTTTGTATCTTTGTTTGTATGGTGTTTTACATCGTTTTCAACACATGTGACGTTATATATGACGATCATTTTTTTGGTGATGGGAAGCCGACCACCCACTTTTCCACTAACTTACAAATCAAGCTCCCAGTTTGATTCAAACCCACAGCGGTGAGAGGCGAGAAGGTTTACAACCCTTATGTTGTTAGCCAGCCATGGAGGCAAGTATTACTACTTTGGTTAGAACTACGACATGCTCTGAGGACTGTGGAACACTAGTTTACATGTCAGGGTGTTTGTACACATGCAAGGGGTGTTTACATGTAAGGTATGTTAACACACAAGGGGTGTATCACATGCAAGGGTGTTTATGCATAAAGGGTGTTTACAAGCAATAAGGGAGACTTCCTCTAGCCAGATGTTCCGTTGTGGCTTTTCATACCCATAACCTTTCAACTGCAAGGCAAGCACTCTATAAAACTAGGCCAAGCGAGCACCCCTCAAATTTAATTTTATGAAAATCATGTAAAGTAAAGGAGAGTTTTTTGGAAATTATGGAGCCCAATAAAGCAGTCAATTCAACAGGCCAGCATTACATTTTTCTTAATAACGTAAGGTAGTATTATTGGTAGCTCAATGGGTTAGGCCGTGTGCTTTTTGAGCTACAATTCTCTCAGTTTGCTCTGCATGGGGTTTTAGCCCTAACAACGTCTGCGAATCTTCCCTCCAAGGTTGCTGTCCACGTATGACATTGAATTGAATGTTTTTTAATGGCTCATCAACACATTACAGGCCATTTAAAGCAGGCCTAGACCAAGGGGAAGAATACATAGGAGCCCGGGAACCTGCCCAATTCTTACTGCCCAAAAGATTTCTACGGATCTTTAAAGTGCTTGGAGAATATACTCTGATACACAGCACTGCCCAGTTTGAATACCCATCCGACAGACGAGGCTTAGGGAAAGTGTCTTGCTCAAGAACCCACCGACCAGACTCAGTGGTGCAGTCTTCGAATTAACCCACTAGCCCGAAGCCCGCGGCTAGTAAACTGTCATTCCAGCTAGTGATTTTTTTTTAATTTATGTAGACGGGTTAAAGGAAAATGTACGTGTTTTCATTGAGTATATAAGAATTCGGGCTAGTGCGCAAAAATGTTAATTCAAAGACTGGTGGTGCCTGTGAGGCTTGAACCCAGGTCATCCAGATTTCAAATTCATGGTGCTATCCACTTGGCCTATCCAGCCCTGGTAAATATGACCTTTCATGTGTATTTAAACCCTTATAAATTTCCAATTATCTGACATTTAACTGTTATACACAGTGGTTTACAATATATTTAAGATTTTCTTTTTTCCCCATATTTTTTATAAACTTAGCATGCCAGAAAACCCACTAAAAATTTAACGCCAATATTCTCTTTCACCTTGGACACTTGATAATGGGAGTGTAAGACAGACCTAGGTAAGCCAGTGACTGTGTCTATATCCCCTACAGCAGTGCAGCGTGTCACTGGTAGACTGATGCATAGATAAGAAAGGAGTGTCTAGATCGGTTGTTAGTTACTGCAGTTGCTACTGCTGCATGGTGTAGTATTGCGAAATATTACAAATTGGAAATGGGTTGTGTGCATTCCAATGATTGTAATGATTGTGAGAAGCTTGTTATTCCAGGAGGGGCGTTGCTACAGCAGGTTACCACACTGGCTGCAACCTCAAGTGTTTCAACTTGCGTGCATTTCATCGAAAGCAGTCTATGTCAAGCTTTACAGTGTGATGTGGAAGCATGGTGCAATGGTGCATTTGTATATATTACCATTCACTCTCAAACAATAAAGCATACCATTAGATGTAATGGTTCATCATTTGCATAAATGCTGATTTAAATTAAAACTGCCGTGCAGTATAACAAATATACACAAGTTTTTTAATTTGATTCTTATTTGTTTGTTTGTATGGTGTTTTACGTCATTTTCAACACATGTAAGGTTATATATAACGGTCGATTTTTTGTGTGGTGGAGGCAGACCCCCCACTTTCCCTGGGTACACTTCCCGCCATCCGTAAGAATCGACACTTCCTCACCTACAAGTCCAGCTCCCAGTGGGATTCGAACCCGTAGAAGTGAAATGCGAAGGTTTACAACGCAACGCTGTTAACCATTCGGCCACGGAGACGCTAAGATATATTTGATTCTTAAAGAGTAAAGTGATTTTGTTATCGAAAGTATGGACATAGGATAAACATTTATTTTCTATGGTCACTGGTGGCCTTGCTTGAAAGGAAGAAACTAATAAAAAGAAAAAAGTGTCTAGAAACAAATTACCATTTTTTTGTTTAAAACGGGAAGTTATAACAATGTATTATCGTGTTAAAAGAACTGCTGAATATTTAATGAATTTAAATTTGTTGAATCTAGTATTGTGATGTAAAGTTTTGTCTTCATTTTGTTTTATTACTTCCTTAAATTATAACCAATTACAACACACCTACAACTTTAAAGGGACACATGACAGTCTTTTTTCCTTCCTGTTAGTTTTCTGAATAGTTCAAAACAATGCAGATGGACTACAATGCACAATATTGACCCTATTTTATTTGTTTTAAAGTTTGAAAGTTAAAATTAACGAATTACAGGAAGTATGTCAAGGCCATTGGTAAATTACAGGAAGCAGGTCAAGGCCATTGATATTGACCTATTTTGGTAGGAACTCTACAGCTTCTGGCGTCATAAATGAACTTGTTAAAAAAAATATATAATAGGGACGGACAAGGGAACACTACATGCCGACTCCACAGAAATAAAAAAAGTTTTTTTACAAATGACAACAGACAAAGCCTTGCCGTGCTAACAGGTGACAAAAAACTTTTTTCCTCCTTTACCATCCCAGCCATCCTATGAATATGGACCATTCACTCACCGTGGACAGTATCTCAGATAAATTTTATGAATGTGGCTACAGAGATTGAAGAGTCATCCTGTGGATAAAGTTTTTCATAATCCAGTCATGATGACCTTGACCTTTGAACTACTGACCCCAAAATGACTACGGGGCATCCCATCATCAACCGGAAGTTCGATACCCGTTTGAAGAGTGCTGCTAAGATTTATTATTGGATTATGGTGACCTTGACCTTTGACCCTAAAATGAATAGGGGCCATTCTCTCACCCAGGGCTCATCCTACAGGACAATGTCGGAGAAATAGTCTCCCTTATAATTCTGACCTCCCTGTTTAATATTTAGGGAGAAGTTTTTCATTATATATTTTATATTAAAAGTTAAATTTGGAAAAAACTTCTCCCTAAAATTTGATAAAAAAATTCTCCATGAGCTCTGCTGCTAATGGACAGAGATTACCATCTACTGGGCTCCGCATGTGGGCACTGCTAGCAGAGGAGCCCTAATAAAAACAGAAAACTGGCAAAAGTATTCAAGACCGATGGAAAGGATCAACAAATTAACACCAAGATTTGGTTAACAGCAAGCACATTTGAACATGTATACATACTAAACGAATAAGCAGTTTTAACAAAACTTGAAATGCACAAACACTAAACTGCAAGCACAATAATTAGGCTTGGCAACACAAGGTTAATATTTATTAAATACAAGCACAACTTATTGCAAGCAAACTGGACTTTTTATGCTTGTATTATATACTCACCAAAAGGAAATGCGGAACTTGGACTTGGAGGGCGAACTTTCCTTGGCCTTCCAGCTTTACGCTTTTCCAGTTTGTAATGACCCTCAGCAGTAGAAAAGCCTTCAATGCCTAATGTAGAAAAGAGTTTGTGGCGCTTCTTTGGCGGAAGATAACATGGTTGTTGTTGTTGTTGTCCATGAGATTCAACTAAATCCAAAAAGTGATCACCAAGCATTCCAATTTTTCTGCCCAGTTTTATTTTGTCTTTTGCTGCGGATTCCAGTTCGTTCTTTGGTTTTAAAGGTCTAGCCTTTTCAAACACAAATAACTTATCTTTTTTCTTTTTCTTAACATTTATCCTGACAATTTTGAAAATGCTAGGTAAGGGTACCTCGCCAGGTCTGACCTTAATGAATGTTTCTCCGGGTGGGGATATTGCCAGGTCGGGAAATGAGTCTATCATAAAGTCCACCTCAGCCACAAACACGGGGTCTATAATATTCTTATGCTTGCTTCTGAAGTACAACAACTTCTTTTTATTCTTTTTCTTTTTTAGTCTGTTCATTTCCATCCACATTTGAATGATAGAGGACCTGGTACCCAGACTGCTCCCAGCACCGCTGGTATCCGAATCCTGTGAACTCACAGATCTTGCAGGCTGGTTTTCGGGTGCACCAATTGCAGGGAACTCATGAGAGAAATCAGCTTCACGTTCTGGAAATGGAGACTCTGGTATCAACCTAATGTCATTCTCAGCATGGTCGTGTTCTGCCGATCTCTTAAGATGCACCTTAAAGCCTTTCTTCCTTCCACGTTTACCTTTCTTTTTCATCAGTGGATGAAGTTTAGATTTTCTAATTTTTGGTGGTGTTTTTGCATTATCTTCATCCTGAGTTTCGAGTTCAGCTTCATCGAGATCCAAAATTTGCACAGGTGCATTAAAGTTTTGAGATGTAAATTCACAAGATTCATGAGTTGTTGTGACATGTGGCTCAATAGATTCCATTTCAATTTGATCTTTGAAATTTGATTCCACATCCCTCTGCAATTTCTTTAATTTTGGTATTTTGGCTCTCTTTTTCTTAATCTTTGGTTCTCCAGGCACCTTAAGGGGATTTTTTCGCGGCCTTCCCGGCCCTCTTTTTTTCTTTTCTTCAGTTTCAATAACTCTGCTTTCACGCCATTGCATCATGGGTGGGGCAGAAAAATTTGAAACAGGCGACAAACTATGAATTTGTGGGGTGGCTTTTTTGGCACTTTCGGGAGGACTTAAATCTTTCCTCAGCACATGTTGCTTTTCAGGACTGCAGGGCAAGCCTGGTACTGGTTTTACTTTTTTTACTTTATTTAAAGCCCCTTTAGGTCTACCCCTGGGTTTATGTATAACTATGGGTTTGTTTGTATTGGCTACTACACCATCTGATGTATTTGAGTCAAGTCGTCCAAGGTCCTTTACCATGTTAACAATGTGTTTTAGTTTATTTTTTGAACCCTTTGGTCTTCCTCTTTTTCGTTTCACTGAAAAATCAAACTTTTTCAAAAGAGTTGGCCTTCCCGTCCGTTTGTGTTTCACTTTGCTGATAATTCTATCTTTAATTTTGTGCAAGGTCAAGAACTTTTTGTTTTTACTTGTTGGTGGACGACCAGGTTTACGCTTCAATGGTCGTTGCGATAGAACTGGCAAAGTTATATTTGGATCTATTGCTTGTTCACTTTCAACAAAAATACCCTCGTCGTGTTTTCTTAGGTGGGTTTTACTGGTTACCTTATCAGTTTTGTCCTTTATTTTGTTTTTACTATTTACCATGTCCATTGCTTTGTTAGTCTTTGTTACTGTGACATGTTTGCTTGGCAAATCTTCCATACCTCTATCAATGTCTTTATTGTCACTACTTTCTGGTACCTGGCCCTTTGACCTACTGACCCCAACTGACGCTGTAACACTTGTCACTGGACCTATTATAGACTGACATGTCACAACAGAGTTTGAAGGTGCTATAGATGAACATGTAGTAGTAACAGTAGAAGTGATTGAAGAATGATTAATTGAATTAGAAATTACTGAGATCATGGGAGAACTTGCTACACTAGTAAGGCATGTCATCGTAGACACAACCTCGGAGTTATGATCCTTGAGCTTAGATGTGAATTCATTAGTTTCTGTCGATTTTACAGATAAACTTTCAGGTGTATGCTTTTCCGTCTGTTTTTTGTTATTTTTAGTTTTATCCTTTTTTGCACTCAAACCATCTACTGTTGATATATGCCTTTCAGTTTGGTTTATTGTATCATCAGTTTTACCCTGTTTTGCACTCATAGTATCAACTGAGGCAGCAGTTTTTTCAATTTTGCTTTTGCTATTGCCAGTCTGAGCCTGATCTACAGTCACATTTTCAACTGATGAGGCATGTTTTGCTGAAGAAGTGTCTCTTTTTCTTTTACCTTTTTTAGGATTAACCTTTTTGCTTGATGCAGGACTTTCAATTAAATTAATATCACAACATTTTTCCATGTTGGGTGTCGATTTTTCAGAAATGTGCTTTGAATTGGATTCATTTTCAGAGGTTGGTTTTCCAATGTCCGACACTGTTTCTGACTTTGAAGGCATGGTATCGTTATCACAGACAACTGAAGATGCACCAGCTTTGCCCAGATAATCAAACTTATCTTCCAACCTATATTCTTTCTCTTTTTCAGTGGGTAGCCTGCCTTTCTGAAGGAGTGTACTTGTTTTATGAAGATGTAAAAACTTTGCTCGGTTTTTCTTTTTGCTTGGAGACACTGACTGGGAGTTTAACGATTCTTTTGTTACATCCAGATTTGAACTTAACATAGCACCAATAGAATTTTTTTCAACATTCATAGTTTGGTTGTCATATTTAGAAAAAATGTCAAATTCACTGCTAGGACTTTCAGAAATATCATTCCACAAGTTAATATTAGAAGTTGAAGCAGATACAGTAGGTACTGGAACAGTTTGAGAACAAGATATGGTTTCAGTGGAGGGTTTAACTGAAGCAGTCATAACACCAACAGTTGAAGTAACAAGTCCATTCTTAAGCGTTTGAATCTGACTGACACACGATAAATGTTCGCTATTATCAGCAGCTGCAGTAGAGTTCGTACTTACACTGGTACCATTTGATGTGCCTTGTTCCAGGTTTACGATTATCACAGAATTAGGAGATTCATTTCCTGCTGGGGAACCAGCTAATGACTGAATACCACTGTCAGGCTGATCTATCGCATTTATATTTGCATGATTTTCATTAACTTCCCCTTCTCCTTGTTCATTGTCTTCCAAGTGAGCAACGTTTACTTCACTCGGATTCGGATTTTCTTGATCATTACTTTTATCACTGCTAGAACTACCCTGTAAATCAATGTCAGGCTCTGACAACACTTTTGTTTTTACATTTTTTCTTCTGGATTTTTTTCTTGGTCTTCCCTTGTGAGCAGATATAGATTTCTTTGCATTGCCTTTTGAAATGTGAGTTAAACTTTCAGCAACAGATTCTACAAAACTTTTTTCATCAACATTAGCGGAGCTCCCTGAAGCACAACTTTCATTTACCGTTCTATCTTTGCTTACAACTACAGTTTCCACAACTGTTTCACTTAATTTGGTATCTGTTAATGCTTGATCAATAACATCGTGTTTAGATTGTTTTTCCTTTATATCATTTTCAACAGAGTCGGCATTCGGTGCAACTCCTGCTGTTTTCACAACTTTTGACTTTGGTCTTTTTCTGCTTTTGGATCTTTTTCTCTTTTTAGAATTAGCTCTTGGAGGTTTACAAGGAATATGACTTTCAAGACAGGTGTCCTCTGGATGCTGTGGTTCCTGTCTTATTGTTTCAGAAATTGTTTGTGAGTTCAAATCCATTTCTTCATTTACAGAGACTAAACACGAATTACTTTCTCCAACTTCCGGAATATCACAAGATTTATCTGCTGTTTCTACAGATTCATCCTCATCTTCCACAGTTTCTTCTACTGGTTCAGGAATAGCATCATTTATATCTGGATTACTTTCTACATTTGATTTTGGTTTCGGTTTATATTTCTTTTTCTCATTACCCCACGACCAAGGTTTGACCTTTTTTCTTCGCTTTTTCTTTATTTTCACAATTACTTCACTTTCGGTTTGTTTTGGCACATCTTTCTCAGCTTTCTTCAACTCAACCTCCTTTTTTGCAGTTTTTACACTTGCTTTTAATTTGAAGTGTTTATTTGCTAATGGCTGATTTCTTAATTTGCAACTTCGACCAGGATACTTTTTTAAAATGTCTGAACCAGAAATGGATGACCTAGTTTCTTTATTGTCCGAAATTGGTTCTTTATTTCCAACAAGTTCAGTGTTATTTTTCACACCGGAATCGTTACTTACATGTACATGACTATGGCTGTTATTTATATTGGATTCGATTTTGTTTTTTGGTTTTATTTCCGAGCTACTAGTTGTTTTCTTTGATTTTGAACGTGATCGTCCCTTTCCTTTTCTTTTACTTTTAGACGATTTTTTGGTTGCAACAGTTTTACTTCCATTGTTCTCAGCAAGTTCAGGACTGTTTTCACCTATTTCTTGAGCACCAGATTTTTCATCACATTTTACATCCTTTTTTTCCTCCGGGCTTTCCGAGGTTTCAACGTTTGTTTCAGGATCAACAGAAATACAGACTTTCGGCGAGTCTGTCGCCTTAGGATTTATAGGAACTGAAATATCTGCAGGCTTACCTTTAACAACTGTTTCACTTTTGTCTTTAGTGTCAGCCTGCACGTTCTTCAGTTCTTCACCACCTCTCCTACTTCTTTTCTTTAATGGTTTAGCACAATCTTTATCAAAGGAATGTTCCGACGCCTTATTCTGCAATCCATCCCCTTTACCTCCATTATTAGCACTTTCAAGGGTTTCAGTTGACTTTCTGCCATCATCTCCGACTGTTTCATTTACGTTCCCACACCTTTTATTATTGCCCATAATTTTATCATTTGATATTTTAGATTTAACCGATCTTCCAATAAAATTTCTTTCCACAGTTCTAGATGGTCTCTCTGAAGGAGAGTTTGGTGAATCACTACGGTCCTTGATGTCATCTGTGGTTAGTGAGACTCTTAATTCTTTCAAATATGGGTACCTTTCTTTAGCTTTCTTTAAAATGTCTTGCTCTTGTATCACTCCACTCGGTGCTGGGGACTCAGACTGGTTTCTTTTATATACTTTCTTTGGTTTGCTTGATGGTTTGACAGTCCGTTTTTTAGTGTCTATACTGGATGTTGTCTCTGTTGCTGAAACGGTACTTGGTGCCGTTGTGATTTCAACATCTTGATTTTTTAGAAATTTTTCAAATGAGCTTAGAAAATCTGTGTTTGTATTGGAGTTATTTGTTTCAACTGACATATCCCCACAATTTGATGCCTGTGTTACATTTTGAGAAGTCAAATATTGTTTAAGCTTGATCGATTCAGCATCCACTGGAAACACATCAAAAACATTTCTTCCTGAACTGTCAGTCTTCGTTTTGGAAATATCATTTGAGTCCGTACCAGTAAGTGTAATTGGTTCAACTGTTTCTTCTAAGCTACTTTCTTTGCATGATGTTTTTGACTGGTCATTATCTGCACTACACTTTGAGCTTTTATCCGATTCCAACAGCTTTTTATCTAAGTTAGAGGCAGTATTACTCATAAATTCAGTATTTTTATCAGACAAAGGTGCAGAATCTTCAATCTCCTCTGATGCTGTGTTGGCTGTTATAGTTGATACATCGGAGGACACTGTCTCAACTGCCTGTTCAACTGTGTCTGCATTTTGTGACGTTTGATCACTCTCTTTGTCTACTGGCAAATTACAACTCAGAATTGTATCATCCACAGTCGTCTCGAATTCTTCTGTCACAGGAGGTGGTAAATCCGGTTCTCTCTGAAAACACATTTACAAATCCAAAGTGAGCCAATGGCATGGATTTCTGATACAAAATCAAGCAATGAAAATACGATAAGGTATGTTAATTTTTTTTTAAAAATTTGGACGTGTGGCAGGTGGATTCTATACAGGGCTTCCACTAAGGTTCAAATTTAGGAAATTCGAACTTCCTGTATATCAAATTTGGAAGTTCATGGGAAAATGTATAATATTATACATGTTTATAAAAGATTGATGACATCATCATATAAACAGTTTCAAACTAAAAATACTTAATTTGCTTTTGCGTGCCATACCCCACCCACAGGTTTTATACAGTGAATTACATTTTGTAAATATTTTCAATTCATCAGTCCAGGAAAGCTTTTAAATTGGCATACATTAATGAAAAGTAAGTAAAACTGACAAGTGTAGGAGTAAATTAACAGTTTCTTTAATTTATTATCAAAGCAATCGATCGTTTTTGCCAGTGATAATTCCACTTCCGTCAGACTCCATTCGCGAAGAGTTCTTTCCCCGAAGTTAGAGAATATTAAATGTTGTCTGTCTATCAATACTTTGTTTCTCTTTGTTACTTTGATAAATACATAGAAAAATGACACACAAATATAAAAGAAAAAGCCTAAAAAGTATAAGCTATTTGTGTAAGGAGTTTCAACTTTGTGGTTAATGAATATAAATTAAGCAATTTGGCGCCCATTAACGGAAGCCCTGTTATATAAATTATTCCCTGAAAGCAATTTAACCAAATAGTTCTATATCAGTTCTCCAGACAAGCTTTCATCACAATGCGTATTGTACGCATGAAAAAAATTGTATTGCAAATTTACATTTACTAATTAATGTGTGTTCTTAAAACGTTCTAAAAAAAAGAAGAAAAATATGTAAAATGTTTACTCTTAGTCGTTACCATAAAACATAACGTATTTCCTCCTCCGCTTATATATATTCATTATAGATGTCTGTCTTTTTTAAATGATATTAATTTGTGTCAAACAGTAGACTTATTTTTTCTTGCAAGCATCGACTAGTAATTGTTGGAGGTACTTGATTGTCATTCAATACCTCAAACTTACAAGTATTGAATACCTCAAACTTACAAGTATTGAGTATGATTGGGTGCACTCGACTTTTCTACTGAAGTGTGTACGCGGGTATTTGGTTCTCAACAACAATTTTTTAATATGTTTTTGTATGCATTTTATTTTTAATGCATTTTTGATGAAAAAATATGCGTAATTACGCAGATACGCCTCTTATCTGGAGCACTTCTATATATGTCAACTATGTTTTCAGTATTTGCTGTTTTTTAAAGAACAATAAACACAACATAAGGATAACATTGAATATTTTCATGAAAACATTGTAGGTATTGGTTTTTATTGTGCACACTGTTTTTATTCTTACCATTCTGCCATCTTCCAGACTTTCTTGAGCAACTTCACCTTCTTTGGTTTCCGTCGCAGTTTTACTGGCAGCCATCTCCATCCACACTATTGGGTCAGGGGAACTTTTTCGCCGTGTAGATATCTTTAATTTGGCACCACCCTGATGCTCTGATTCTACTTCTACCACCTCATTACAATCTTCAGTGTGTTTCTCATCAGCCTGATCTTGTGCTGTATCTGGAGGATCAGCTAACTTTTCTGAATCTGGGTTTGAAGCTGCAATGTCCGTTTCACAAATAGATGTTTCTATTTGTGTTGGGTGTTCTGTAGGACTGTTGTTATCCAATGACACTCTGTCCGACTCATCAAGAGATTGGTCCTGTACAGCATTAGCAGTCTGCTCTGACTTGTCTTCCTCTGTCCCTACGAGCTTGGCAGGTGTTTCAGCAGCAGATGTCATGTTTGTTCTATTTATGGTACCTATTGCTTGCCACTGCCACCAGCAATGTATCTGAAATGGAGTAAATAAAAGTACATGACACTGTGTACTTTTGTCTATAACTTTGATGCTTCTTTACAACATTGTAGTTAACTGTGTACCCAGAAAGAGAGTGATTAAAATAAGTTCATAGAGCTTTCGTTACAATCGATGTATAATAAATATAACAAATATGAACCAAGAAATGACAAATATGATAATTTCGGAAAATTATCAATTCAGTGTTTTGCAGAAGAAGAAAAAAATAATAATACTATCACGTCACACACTGAAACCATGAAGACCAATGGCTTAATGAGCGCCATATGTGCCCATGAGCACTTGTATTTCGAACAAGTGAAACACAAGATGAAGTGTTGACATTACATATCGATGCATTCGACATTGAGTGCAATGCGTCCTATTGTAGGATGCTGTTGAACTATTATGAAACTAAATGACTGTTCTCCAACAAATAAAATAGGAGTGTGTGATTCTAAAGTTTATAGTCCCTCGTGACACGGCATTGTCTGGACTTTTTGTGGTGCATTGATTGTATGTGGGGACCTCTGTTTGAAGTCTCATGTGAACGCCCGGTAAGGTGGGAAATCTTTTTAACTACGGTAGTTCGATAATTAACCCAAATTGGTCCTGGCTGTGAATGAACCTGCGATCCCTGGGATACTAGTCCGTGATGCTAACCATTTCACCTAGGCGGCCACCTTGTATACATGGCAGTGTTTATTTTTGGCTGTTTTTATAGTCATTATTTGGTCATATTCTCGATTCCGAAAAGTTCCTTTTTACCCAATTTTAAGACAAAAATTCCCAAATAGAAAGAACAAAAATAATCTCAAAAAAGTACCCTACCCCATGCATGTTATGGAGTTTGATGAGTCGGACACTGTGTTTTTGTGAGAATATAGAAGAATGGGTTCATTAGTTTAGATTATTTGTACAATGGATGATCATTCTGTTTTCTTTTAATGTTTTTGTTGAGGAGTATCCGAATGTGATCACATGCACCTTGCAGATGTCCTACGAGGGACACATCTTGATGAGCCGGGAACCAGGGCTTGCGAGCGAGGTCACCTGGCCAGATATCACGTGACCTGGTGCAAGCTAGCTGGAGGGCGATTTGAGATGCAGCAACGAAAGTGAGTGGACGGAGGTTGTTACAGAGCAGACAACAAACCAATAGTATTACAGATTCTGACGAAAAACATTGGAGCCACTACCACAGAGTTGGTCTGTGCCCCAGCTACCATGATCGAGCCACTACCAATCAGTCTAGTGTTGGGAATCAGTTGAAAATTCATGATCGATCATCAAAATGTTCAACCAACCGATGATTGATCATTAATCGATTAAACATGCCTTCCATATAAGACACCAGTGTAAGCCTTTTTCAGACTATTCAAAACTTCCACATGACGTCATCAAAATAATCTCACCAATCAGTGATAATAAAATAAAACACCTCCACATTCTTGTAGGGGGTAAACTTGGTGTTTATCGTTGATGCTCATCTGACTTTGGTTTAAACCTATTTTATTCAGCTTTTTTAATACATATAGATTTAAATACATACAAAGTTAATAGGATTGGAACAGAAGAAATATTCTTATAGAGTTCCTCTCCTTGAAATAAATGTAATTTGTAGCGAAAATTTATATTAAAAACTTTTTTTTTGTCACGTGTATAGCTTGCATCTTCTTTTGGTTCTGTCTGATTTTAAACACCAATATTTAATTTAAATTATGGTCAATTATTGAGGATAAAGTCCGAGTAAACCCTTTTATTTTCACCTATTGAATATCTCAACCTACCGGAAGTTGATCGGATGTAAAAGTTATGTATAGTGAAGACATTTCAAGTGTTCTGGTCATGGATGTGTAACCAGTAACATTGATATAGTGTATAGTGTAAATACAAGTCGGATATTTTAATTTCACTTTGTTTTTTTGGGGAGCATCCGACCTCGCGCATGTACAGTTTCACCCAGCACCTTCACGCTATGTCCAACAGAGGATTTTGTGAAGTATTTCATCGAAGTCGAAGTAAAGTAATTTAATGAAACTGACCAGACATTTAGTTTAAGTATACATTATTACATGTCGCAAAATTAAAACTTATTTTATTCTCTTGTATATGTTTGCACCAACTGAGTGAACTCGATCATAAAAAATTGTAATCGATTAATCGGAAAAAGGGCTTAACTGACCGATGCTCGTTCGAACTGATTAATCGGAACAGCACTAAGTATCACCTTAATAATTGGCATTTTTTTGCGATTTAACTTCTATATATTGTGATGTTAAAATATTACAATATTTATAATTTAACATGTTTCTCTGCAGAAAGCTATGCTATAGAATTATCTGACTTGCTTGAGTAAACAAGTAACCTCATTCAGTCATTGATCAACAAAAGTGGGGTAAAAAAGCAATAAAATTTCGTTTCATTTGTGAAGCATATTATCAAATATGTACGTGTATTCTAAAGGATTAGCACAGTTCATCAAAACAAGCACACCATTTTACTGCTATTATCACGCATCAGCAGATTAATATGTGGATCCAATGTAAATATTTTGATTTGGTCAATTTCACTCAGTGACCTGGTATAGCGAGCAAACCCGCCAAAACATTACACAATGAAACACAACGTTCTAATAAGGATTTGGATTTGAAAACAGTTACATGAAATAATTCAGATTATACTCTTACCAACTACATCGCCAAATGTACAGTAGCTTGAATGAATTGCACGATCTTGAATAAAATGCAGGTCAATTTTATTTCTGCGACATTTTCAGACAATATGGCTGTCTGCGGTTGCGCGTAAAACGAAGGGAGAATTTATTACTAATTTCCGTGCAAATAAACTAATAAATTACTATATTCTTAAGTTTTTTTAATTTCTATATTCCATTTATTATTGTATAAATAATATACGTTTAAATATGATATGTGCGCAAGAATTTTTGTTAAAGCCATAAATACCGAGTCGGATTTAAGGAAAAGATTATCCTGTCAAGCTCCAAAAGGCTGTATGCAAATTAACTTTTTTCTAATATTTTTTATTTAATCTGACAAAAAACGTTCTATTTTCCAATAAGAAAACAAACTTAATGTTAGTAAGCTGGTTTTATTCCAAATTAAATAAAAATATTAGCACTTCAAAAATACTCCCATCATTCAACATCCAAAATGTCAGCCTCCATGTTTTTCATTGCTTTGTAAATGTTTTTTCTATATTTTTTAAAGAAAACATGATGAAGAAGTCAATTGTTGCAGGAGGAAGTATGTCCCTCTAATTTCATGATATTTTTCTATATTTTGTCTGTTAAGAACAGTTGTAAACTTACGATTATCCAAGTTTACCCCATACATGTGATACTTTCAGGACCTCAATCTGGGAGTTTAGTGATTTTTTTAAGGGAGATTCATGCAAAAATCTGGGAGGTTTTTTCGCGGGATATTTTTAGCGCTCGGGCAGTATTTTTTAACCAAATTCCTTAAACGAATACCTGAAAATAAACTTTTAAACAAGTCTCTTTATTGATGTCATGGGAGCCGGATATTATAAACAAGAAATGAGTAAAAACAAAAAACAAAATTTTCTTTTTATTTTCATGCTTTTTTTCATTTTCTTTTTATCATTAATTCATTTTTTAATTTAATATTTCCAATTTTTAATTTGGTCCAAGAGAAAGTACAAACATGGAACAAAAGCAACCTGAAACACATTTCTTTTTTTTTTTTCAAGTAAAAACTTAAATCAAACATAAAAACATCGAATAAAAGCAACGTACGTCAATCACGGAACTTTATTTGAAGTAAAATCTTTATAAAATTCATTAATTGTTTTAATTAAATCAAACATTCTCACCAAATTCACGCCGACAAAGTCTACTTTCGTTTTCGCTATCCGATAATTACTGCGTCAAACATTCATTTTCCACTTCTGAATAAATGACACCGGCAATTTGTTTTAAGTCGTATCGAACCTGTTTAATTACAGACATCATTAAATACTTCATAAGTGTGCTGCTAATCCTTTGATAAGATCAATTAAGCCAATAAACTGTTTGCAAATAACACTTTCCCCCCCCCCCACAGGCCATCGATCCATCGATCCATCCAGATCAGATACAGGTAAACAACGCGTCATGTGATCGACTCGTTTAGACAATAGAATAGAACAGAATAGTGCTTACTAAGACCGATGATTTTCGAAAAATCCATTGTAGCAATTTTACGGGAGTTTTTCATACAATTCCGTGGGGCCGGGAGGAGGGTTAGAATTCCGTGAGATTTCATCTCACGCCGTGAGGTATCACATGTATGTTACCCTTGGGAAAGGGCTATATTTTTGGGGGGTTTAGAACTGAACTTGAACATCATTTGCCAGCACATTTTAGCTACAAGTATTGAAGATCGATTTTTAGCTCGACTATTCGAAGAATAAGCTAAGAGAGCTTATGTAATCACCCCGGCGTTGATCAAGGTTTCAGGGTTCGACACTAACTTTTTTAAACGGGT